>JBBYHK010000018.1:144839-179293 GCA_038382065.1 Adansonia grandidieri | reverse complement strand
GACTGTGCTCGTTATGAGGTATTTATCTTTCGAGAAAAAGCACCTTGACAGAGGTGAGTGTGCCGGTCTTAGCTCAGACGTCTGCGAGGTATTGTCTCGTATGCCAAGGGTTCCGGTGTGACCTTGGAAGGGATTTTGTCTCTTGAAGAAGGGCGCTTCTATAGAGGTGAGTGCCGCGAGGAGCACCTCTATAAGGGAAGGGTGGCCCTTGCTTTATAAGTCACAGTCCATATCCTGGGCTAGTCGATGTGGGATTATTATCTTGTCCTAACACTAGCCCCCAGGCAAGGGTGTGGACTGTGTAGGTTCCCACAGACGGTGCCAATTGTTGATGTCAGGATTGTCGGACTGTGCCCGCTATGAGGTATTTGTCCTTTGAGAAAAGGCACCTCGACAGAAGTGAGTGTACCGTCTTAACTCAACTGTCTGTGAGGTATTGTCCCGTATGCCAAGGGTTTCAGTGAGACCTTGGAAGGGGTTTTGTCCCTTGAAGAAGGGCGCCTCTATAGAGGTGAGTACCGCGAGGGGCACCTCTATAGGGGAAGGGTGACTCTTGTTTTATAAGTCACAGTCTATATCCTTGACTAATTGATGTGAAATTGTTGTCTTGTCCTAACATAAACAAAGATCCTTTTTTAAGCATTTGAAGCCATCAAAATTAAATTAAGAGAATGAGCACTTAAACGCCGACTATTGCTCAAAGGGGGTTCTCAATTCTCACTTCCCAATCAATTTCCAGAATGCAATTAAGCAAAAAGCATTTCCTTAATGTAAAATTAAACCTATTTACAAGTGGAGCAGCTTTTTTGGTTCAACGAATTTGAATTGGATTTGATTTTGATTATTATTTAAGTAATTAAAAATTTATTTTTATTTAAATTTAATTATAAATATTAATATTAAAATAATTGTTTAATATTATTTACAGTAAAATTAGCTTTCAAATCGGCTTGCCTAAGTTTGGAAACGAAGTAAAAATTTTATCTAGATCCCAGCCCGATCCAGTACATTGAAATCCTCCGGTTGCATTGTAGTGAATCAGCTACCTGGAACAATAATTTCTTCTATATGACAAAAATTAGCAGCTTATTCTAAATATAAAGACCACATTTTGAGATCATTTACCTACTTCTTTTGTTTATATTATATAAAATTTACAGCAGATATTTTGCTGATGTCCATTGTTGAAGCATATACTAATTATCTTTTCTAGGAAGAACAGAACTTAAACTCCTAAATTACAAAACTTTTAGAGGCTATTTTATTCCTTCTGCAAGAATTTTAAAAGCTTTTATGGTTTTCGGGGGCGGAACTTCTTTGTTTTTTTTTTTCTTTTTTTTTTCCTTTTTTACTGCCCCGTGAAATACCATTGAAGAGTGGGAGCTTGATCAACTGAGAAGAAATTGCAGGATTCCTCTGCAGCAAACATGCATTGCTCTTCCACTTTCACTAACTGGTGGTGATACATATTATTACCCATAATCGTTCTTGAGCCAAATGGTTGAAACCAGTGATGATTTGATGAATCTGAAGACGAAGAAGATCCATGAAACTGAGCGTTGATGACATTGCTTTTTTCTTTAACAATTCCATGACAATCACCATCATTGTGGTCACAGAAATCTTGGTCTTTGATCTGATGTAAAAATTTTGGAGAATCTTCTTTAATAGAGTGGCTGCTTTCTGAATTCTCTTCTTTGAACATAGATTTCAGCTCTCTCAGCTGCAATTTTAGCGTCCAAAATTATATCAACCTTTCAAAATCAAAACTGGGGTTTTAAGTTTCAAACTATAAAACTATACCTTTGCAGTTAAGTCTTCTTTTTCCTGTTCAAGATTGTTATAATCAAGCTTAAGAGCATCATAACGGGCTTTAAGGATTGCATAGTCTTTCTCCAACAGCTTAGTCTTCCAACGGGCACGCCGATTTTGGAACCAAATAGCGACTTGCTTTGGCTGCAGGCCTAATTCTTCAGCTAATTTAACCTTTCTCTCTGGCTCTAACTTGTTTTCCACCTCGAAATTCTTCTCCAAGGCCTTAACCTGATCGATCGACAATCGCCTTTTCTTCTCGGTTGCTTGACCAGCTTCTTCTAAGCTGTCTTCCTCGTCTAAACCATCTAACATTGCCTGGAATTCCCTGCTGTAAACTTGCTTGTTTTTTGAATTCTTCTCCTCTGGATAATCAAACAGATTTAACTCATCAAATGGGTTAAATAAACATGGAATTTTTAAGTTTAACCCAAGAAAAAATGGGGTTTAAAGTAAAAGAAGAAAAAGATGTTTCTGAATTGGTGATTGTAGAATAATAACTGAATTTTCCTCTACCTTCTGGTTGACAGATGGAAATCAAAGCATCCAGAGAACCTGAAGAACTGAGCCTCTTCATGATTTGTAACCAAAAGCAAGAATCTCAGATGATTTTTTTCTAAGGTACTTTTTTTTTTTTGGTTGCTGAAGGAGGGTTCAAACTTTCAAGCAAGGTTTGCTGTTTTGATCTCTTTAGTCTGGAGATAGGCCATAATTACAAAGACTACTAAATATTGTGCAACTGAAAGCTGACAACAATGTTCTTACAAAATAGAGAGAGAGGGTTCTCCTTTATTCTTTTAATGCTCCTCAGTCCTCAGCTCCAAGTACTAGGAAGAAATTAAGAATGAAGCAAAAGTCATTGCTCCGCCAAGAATTTGAGGGAATTATAGGAAACATGTTTAAAAATAAATAAATTATGTTTTATTTTAAAAAATTGATGTTTTCAACATTTACAATTTTTTTTAAACTTATTTCAAATTATGATCACTTCCATACAAAATAGAAAGAAAAAAAAAATTTCTTCTTAATCAAAGTTAACTACAGTACAAAGAGACAGAAAGAGACCTTTGAAATGAACCTGCATCACTGGGAGCTGTTAAATAATGCTTGAAGTGACTTGAAATTTGACACCTAGTTGGAAATTTTTCAACTTTTTTTTTGTTAAAAAAGATTGTCAGCTACACTTTTTTTTTTTTGTGGTTCATTTATTCTATAATTGGCTGTAAAATTATTTGATGACCAATTGTAATAAGATAATAATATAGTAATTAGTGAATTGAACTTGGTGAGATCACTAATCGTTCTGATATAATTTTGCTTTGTGCATTTGAATATTCAGTGATTTGGTCCGATTTATATATATAAATTTGGAGAAAAAAATTCTTTTTGGTTTCAATTTGATCCTAATTTTTCTCAAACAGCCAATCAAACCAGAAGGCTTGATGCCGTTTCCTTGTCTTTGGTTTTTAAAAGCTTATCATTGTGAGCAAAGCCATCTTAAATATTTATAAGGTTTGTCACTTTGCCACACCACATCCGAGTCCAACATGCAAAATTAATTAAATTATTTTGGTGAATTAGTTAGTTTATTATGACCTTTTTGGAGGGGAAAAAAGGGTTTAAGTAAATAAAACTAGGGGTATAAGAATTTCTTCTAAAATTGCATTGAATTAACTTGTGGCTATTTGGTTGGAACAAAATATGTAGTTTGGTATAAAACTGCCCAGCCCCAGACACGGAGGCAACAAGCTTCTTTCTATTATTTGCCCTTAGGATTATAATATCTCATTGGTTGCAAATAGAGGTGTCTACAGTTAAACGTGATTTAAAATTTTTCAGATTTTTTATTCAAGTTTAAATTAAACTGAGTTGAATTTTTTTAAACGACTCAACTCGAGATTCTTGTTTCAACTTGCAGATTGACTCAGGCTCAATGGCAAAGCCTATTTTGTATTGGATTATTCTAAATCCACTATTTTTCGTATTTTTTTTCTTTTCTTTAGTAAAATCTACCCAGCATTGTTAGGGACAAATTCTAGTTCTGATATGAAAGTAAAATATCAAAGGGTTTTACATAGTTCTGTTTAATGCATGCGATGCGATATTATAAACTTATAAATATCAAACAACGAGGGATGAACCAATGGTGACATGATCAATAGTAAACACATCTGCAAGAAAGCGACGTAGAAAACAATTTGTTATTAGAAATAATTTAGCTGTATGACTTTTTAATCTAAGTTTTCTTCCACAGCAATGATAAACAGATTGGAGTGCTTAAGCGGTTTTTTTTTCCTCTTAAGTCTTATATGTTTGAAGGTAGAGTTTTTATAATCGGGTTGAATTTGGTTATAACTTGAATTTTTTTTAAAAAAAAAATTAGGTTTAAGACAATTTTGAACATGTCTGAAAGTTTATTTTATCATTTAAAAATATAATAAATAAAAAATTATTTTTATATTAATCTTTATTAATTAATTTTAAAAAATATTTTTATTACATAAATAATAATTTAAATCCAAAACATAAAATTTTTTACCTAAATTTAATATAATATAAATTAAGCTATTGAATTGTTCACTCTGTGATCAGATGTAGTTGCAAGAATAATATGTAGGGTCTCTTTTTCCTCAAAAGGAGTCCTGACCTTAGTGGCTCTTTCAAAGAACGCGGCACCATTATATTATCTTGAATTTTGTGAACATATTTGCACCTTCCTACACTATTCCCTAGTCATGTTTTCAATAAGATTTTCATGATCATTTAACCATTGTTGCCTTTATTGATTAAGGAAAAAAAATGTTGTTCTTAAAAAAAAAAAAAAAGACTTGCTTTAATTGGAAGGTTGTGATTTACATTTTCATTAGCTTGTATGAAAGAACTTTCCCATTCGTGAAACAGTCTTGTTCTACCAGAACTTCTCATTCTTAACAATTTGTTATCAACTTGTTTAGCAGCTTAAAAACTCTGATACAGTAGTAATTTTCAACATTTATTTCTACAATTTAAAGAGTGTTCGTTTATCAGTGATTTTCAACATGAAACTAAAGGACTGGGAAATTGAGTTTGAAGCAATCCCAGAGTTCTAACTGGAAGATATTAGTCACGGGGTGCTAATTAACATGCATTCTATTCAATCAAAGGTTTCATAAAGCAGAATAATCCCATTACCATAGCAGAAATGCAGCCTCTTTAGTCATTTATCTCTGAGAAACTGGCTTTAACCAGTAACACCAAGCCAAGCTCCCAAAAAAGAAAAAAAAGAAAAAGAAAAAAAGGGAAGCATATCAGTGGACTGGACTTGATCAATTTTCAGTTCAAAAAAAGAGCATAAAGCACTTTAGGTAGGAGAAAGAAGATAACAACGTAAGCTTAGAGTTTGAATAAAATTTAGTCTAACTAATTTATATAATAATTTCTATAACATAACAGTTAATAAATTTAAAATTCAAATATAAATTCTTTTTACTAAAAATAACTAATATAATAGGCAACTATTAAAAATTATTCAAAGATGAACCAAAGAAAATGATGATGGCGATGCAATGCCCTTTTGGCACCGACTTCTTTGAAGTAGTAATGACAGCTTATTGAGAATTTGACATCTGTCAACTCTAAAACACAGGTCGGTAGTCAAGCACACGATACCTTCGCCACCAGTCACCATCACTCCTATCAGTCTAATAAGGCTTAGAGTTGAATAATTAGTTGAAAGAAAGGAAGTGGTAGAGATACTCCTGAGGATCTGATTGATTTTGAGGTTATCCCATTATACGCCAAAAACAAACTATGGGATAAATAGCTTTTTGTTGGTACACGTCACTTTATTTTAGTTTCGAGAAGATCATGACAATGCCAAGATCTTAGCAGTTGGGAGCCCAAATCTCAATTGAAGATCATTCTCCACATCAATTTAAGAAGTTTATTCACATGGCATTTGTAGAAACTTGTTTACAGTGTATTAAGGAGCTTGTTGAGAGCTACGGGTTGGTTGGATGTCTCAAAAGTGATGGCTAACATCCATCCTTGAATGTAACATCTATGATTTTCTTATTCAAGAATGAAAGTGATGCATGCTTTTATTTCGTGTAGGTCATAAACCCTTGCAAAAAAGAGGCATTTTTTAGTCTAATGCAGATAAAAATGGGTAAAAAAAGGATAAGCAGCAAAAAAAGGGGTTACAGCCTTACTTGGGTAGTGCCATTGTTCATGGGCAAGTAGGAAAAAAGAGAGAGGTTTAGGACAATGACTTCATAACCCTATAGGGGGAGGGAGACTAGCTTTTACTTTGTGCATTATTTCTTATTTCTAAGAAGGAAGTAAAAAAGAATCTTGCTTAACTTTGTGCGCTCCAATCTAATCATATGATGATATAATGGGAGGTGTTTTGGGGTATTAATACGTAAATTTGCTTAATATATTTCAAAAGGATGTAACTGTGTAGAAAAGTCTCTCACCACTTTTTCAAAGGTGTAAGTGAAAAATTAAAATGACATATCTCTCAGGGCAATGCTTTACAACTGGAAAAGTTTCCCTACGGTATGACATGCCAAATTCTAGATTCTATTTTACCCTGCTGGCTTATCATCAGCAACGTGCATTTCATTTCAAGAAAAAGGGTAATGAAGCTCACCTCAGCAGATTTGCTAAATCTGCCCCACTGAAAACATTAGAATTCACAATTCGCATCCCCTTTTCTTGGTTTAAAAAAAAAAAAAAAAATCATTTTGACAAAGCAAGCTGTCTATTGGACAAGTGAGGGTCAGAAAAGTGTAATTTTCTGGGTTTTGATAAAGTCATGGTAACCTTACCTAGTCCCGATAAAAAAAAAAAAAAAATTGCCTTCAAAATCAAGAAATACCAAGCTGTATTGTGTCGGGCAAATACCAAATCATCATAATTTTCAACTCTAATTCGTACGGGCTATTGAAAGAATGCGAGTTGAGAAGCTTACTCACGCAACTCCCTCGTAGAGTTCGTAAGGCTAACGTAGGTGTAGGCAAGGAAGCACCCATATGAAGTTATGAACCCTGAAAAGAAGCAGAGTGAGTTTTGGTCCCAGAAAAAGAGAGCAAACAGTAAAAGCTACTACCACCAATGAGGGCAGGGGACCACTAGCCAATTAACTTTTTTTCCAGCACATCATTTTTTTTTTTTTTCATGCTTGACATATGCATTTGACACGTTGCAAGGCTACTCTCCTTCTCATATTTTATTTGGTGAAAATGAGATTGCAAGCCAGACAAGGGTTAGAAATATAAAGATATGAACCCGTTAAATGTCATCTATTAAAAGTTATTGTCTGAAACAATTAGATTACTTTTCGAGTTTCCCTTATCTGCTTTTCAATCCACCAACAAACAAATCACTTTCCAGCTTCTTTCCACCTGTCTTCCTCGAAGTGCTCCAAATTGTGAAGGTAAAAAACGTGCCACCTGCCACATGAATCAACTTTGAAGCAAAAGAAAGTATGTATGAAACAACATGTGAAAGGAATTTACGACTAGCTGTAGTTCTTTAAAGATTGCTTTAGCACACTATGTAGTAGAAACATAGAAAAAAAATTTTATATAAAATATTTCATTAATAAAATAGTATAAATTATATATTCATTTAGCAGTAACCAGTTAACAAAATTTACTTGCAATGTAATGGCGAGTGAATCTCCTCAGGGGTGAAATTCCCTACGAAGCAGCATATAGGCCACAAAATTTATGCTGCTCTATGCTGTTTCCTGTGTAAATTAGGTTTTTTTTTTTTTTTTTTTTCTCAACCTCAGAAGCTGAAGCAAATAAAAGTTTACCCTATTAATTCAATCTTGTATAAGTCTAATAGTGTGCCAAAGAAAAAGGAGCACAGGAGCAAGAGATATCAACTCCAGCAACCTCCATGGCATTGCAGACCCATTCAAGGACATCTCCTTTTGGAGACCTATAAGACGATAAAGTATCATAAGGTCCAAGAGCCAAATAGTACTGTGTAAATGCTCGTTTCAAATTAATATTAATAACTAACCGCTCAATGGCATATCAATTTAATCTAGTCTTCTTGTTTTTCTCTGAAATATGTATCAGAAAGTTTGTTTTGCTAGGGTGTTAGTAGTTTACGACGGAGAACCATAATTCCAGTGCTTGTCAACCAAGCAGCTGGGCAAAACCAAGTCAACAAAAGAATGATGAAGATTTTAATAATAACCATCTAAGTGTCAAAACATGAACAATAAGCACACACTTAGATGCCAGTTATTTACCTTGGAAAACAAAGTCCTAAAGCTTGAAAGTACATTTCTAAACTGGCAAGCATACTTTGGCCAAAAAAAAAAAAAAAATCTAGGAAGCATACCATGCCAAAGAGAAATAAAGTCATACCATGTGGAAAAAGCTTCTAAATATAATACTTATCATTGAAATTTAAATAGTATAACGGTAAAGATTAGAGAACGTTGAACAATTCTTTTCCTGCTGCAGGCTACCGAGATGTTAATTGATGCCAGTCAGGTTTAAAGCAGTTGGTAACATGCCATCACACTCAGATCAGCAACGAAGACAATGCATTAATTTCATCACTTAAAACTTGGAGAAACAAACTAAAATAATTGAGCACCGATGTTTTGGAAAAAAAAATGAAAGACTAAAGTAGATTAAGCAACTGGATAAAATTAGAAGACAGAGGAAGTTAAGCACGGCTAAAAAACTCTCGACATTTAGGTAAAATCAATGGCAAGAACGTACCCTTGTCTGCAAAAAGTGGCATACAATCCTGCAAAAAACAGTAAGAACATTATATTAGCTTCTACCACATGAAAGACACAATATGAAAGGTGGACAAAGCAAGGGGTAAACATCTCAGAAACCTCCCCTGGACTACGGATGAGTGTAGAATTCTGCTTAGCAGCAATTGTCACAGATTTACTATCATCATTACTGAAAAGAAAAAAGTAAAAATGAAGGCAGCAATGCTTATAACATAGAAGCTTTAAAGTTATATCAGCATCATGAAATATAGATTATGTTACGAAAGAAGCTGAGATCCCAAAGCATCCTTTGTAACAAGAGAATGGATGCATCCCTCATATGGCTCTTGCATACCTATATTTGGAAAATAGAGTACTGCTAGTATATAATAAACCAAAAATGAAATTCATATATTAAAAAATTTAAGCAAATGTGTCATTAAATGCATACCATCGAAGCACATGTAGGATCACAGGGCGATGATCATCAGCCTTCGCCCTGTGCTTGAGTTTCAGCACTCCCTGCAATAAGTACTTGAGTTACCCTTTAGGATTATGATCCCCTTAAAACATGTGCCAGTAACTTGGATCATCAGCCTTTGCCCTGTGCTTGACTTTCAGCACTCCCTGCAATAAGTACTCGAGTAATCCTTTAGGATTATGATCCCCTTAAAACATGTACTACTAACTTGTTAACATTCATCATACGAGAAAGATCAATTCAAAGGCAAGTAAACTTATAAGGCCAAACTTTTAGCATAGCTATAGAGGATTATGATCCCCTTAAAACATGTACTACTAACTTTTTAACATTCATCATACTAGAAAGATCAATTCAAAGGCAAGTAAACTTATAAGGCCAAACTTTCAGCATAGCTATAGATACAATGATGAAGGAAACACATCAGGCACAATTCATATTAACATGTTCAATGCGAATAGAGAAGTTATTCTAGAGGGCAAACATATAGGATAGGGAAGTTGTAGATCAGTGCAATAAACACCATCCATATGTAAACCAAAGCACATGATAGCACATGGTGAACATGATTGAAAATATTAACTCCCAAAAGCTTTTAAAACATATCACCTGGGGAACAAGGGTGATCCCAAAATCAGCATTTAAGGCACTACAAAATACAAACAACAATATCTAGTGGATAATCAACACCTGAAATGTAGCAAGTACAAATATAATAATTTACAGAAGCCTAAGTGGAGAAAAAGGTGCAGTTCATCATAATGTAAAGAGATAGATTACATTAAAAAAACTCATTTGTACCACGACATATTGCGGTTTATCTTCAGTCAGTTCTGCAGTGCACTGAGAAACAACACCCCAAAATGAATCTTTATCTTCGCCACCTGCAAGACCATTAATAGAAAGCTGTCACACAAGTAAACTTAGTTAATTCAGCTTGTTGTATACTGAATCTTTACACGGTTAGCAAAAGGCTGGTTGTAAAGAGAATCTAATATTTATGAATGTAATAACAACAGAAAGAGAGTTCAAACAGAAACTGGCAGGTAGGTTAAGTAATTATAGGTGACTAAAAGCAAGTGAAGCAGAAATAAATCATAAAAGAAACAATAAAGAACAGGCAGTTAAAATAGCAAACAAATATTCTTTTGTTACTCACTTTGCAAATATACCACACGGGTAATCATATTACCAGGTAACTAGCTTATCCTAGCTTTAACAGCACCAGTCTCTAGAGACTAATAATGCTCAGAGCAAGAGAGATTTGGATATTGGAGTTATATTTTCTAAATGATCAGTCATTTTAAGTGCTAATAGTAAAATCAACCTTTGATTTTCTAGTCATGGAAATTGATTTAGATATTGAAATGCAACATTGGAAATTCTATGGCAACTTGCTAAAGTATGAAACATCAAGAAGTAATCATCTACCAAATAGATCTTCATAGAAGACATAACAAGATTAGGATACCATTCATTGATATATAACACAGATACCCAGGTAAGTTTCGATCCAACAACCCTGAAACACATGTATCCCTGACAAAAACAAGTATCAGAAAAGGGGAAAAGTTTACTAGAAGTACTATTGGTAATTCAAAACGAGGGGGCAGGGGATAAAATACACATCAAGTAGAAGTTGCAAGAAGAAGATCAGAAATCGACGTCAGTACTAGATCTAAACCACTTTGTACAACACCAAACAAGTTCTTCTCATACGGTCTTTTCTGATATGTCCAAAAAATCAAGGCAGCAAAAAAAAGGCCTAACTCAATCAGAACTGCCACCATTAAGAGAATGAAAACTGACTTAATAATAAATAGTCATTATTTAAGAACAGAACATATTAAAAAAAGATGACGAAGAAAGAGCACACCAGTCACAAGAGCTACAGTTAAATGAGTGACAGAAAATTGAAGGATCCAAGTAAAATATGTAGAAGTTGATATTAATAAATTTAAAGACAATCCACAATAACGCTATGTTACTATTGTATGATTATGACACACTGTCTAAAACTTCATAAAAGAAAGCTTTGAAAGTCCAAGTACCCAGCCCAATATAAGGGGAGCATTTCACATGCAATTCATTTTACCACAATCCAACAATTATCCAACCACAACATAAAATTACAGAGGGGTCCACCACTATGGGTTTCGCAAAATATTTTGGTAGGCCCTACACAATTCAGGATTGTAGTTAGTTAATTGCATTACAACAATTGCAAGTGATTTGCTCCGTGTTAAAAAATAATTAACTCCAACAAGCTCACGGAGAGGCAAATAATGCAAAATGTTTTTCTAACTTAAATTAAAGCATGGATCGATTACATGCTTTTCAGCCAACCGACCGGCCAATCCATCCATGCAAGAACCATTAGAGATGTTTAGTCTTAAGCATAATTACAAGCTATGCATCTATCTAACAAACAAAGGGTTCGCTACATGGCCTCCTCAATTCGTGGACCAGTAATAATCATTCTCATTACACCATCAAGAGCCATTATGATATCTGCTCCAATTCTGTTCTGTATAATTGTTGGGGGTACATAAAGTTACAATGGAATATTCAAAACATATGAAGACAATAAGCAAGACAGTTCTAGGAATTTATCCTATGTTTCCTGGTTACTCCTAAAGGTTAAAAGAGCAGGTGGTCAGGGATAAAGGCACATAACATAAATTCTGTTCATATAGACAAAGCCAAAGGGTTTTGATAGAAACTGATCCTTAGCTTTTGTCAGATCTTTATCCTGCTGACATCACATGCTAATAAACACAGAAGTAAAACTATCACAGACATTATGTACTGAACAGTAACAAACTAAGTAATTTACATTATCAAGCATTTGTGGGAAGAGAGAACTCATATTTTTACCACAACAAATAATGTAATAGTAAGCTAAAGAAGAGAACCTATTTGGATTTGAGTAGATTCCTCTGGTGCTAGGAGCATTGGCTTTCCATCCACTAAAGACTGAGATAAGAAACATGAATACTTGGCTACAAGTAAAACACCACAAAAGCAAGAAAACGAGTAACAAGAAAGGAGTATGCTTGCATTTAATAGATGTTCATATGATTATACTGCAACTCATTTCATTACATAAACCGCAGCAATTTCATGAACACCAAAGAAATATACGAATAATGATAAACAAATTGCCTGAAATATTACACCCTTCTCAGCGATGTCATCAGCTAAATGCAGCAGTGATGCTGATACCTATAAAGTTATCAGCAAGAGAGATGGTCAAATTTAATATATAGAATATATATAACTATAACTGAAGATTATTGTGGGTGAAGATCTTTAAAGAATGTGATGAATGGGCCAAAATGATACACAGTTTAGATCTGTACTTAATACAACGTAGTAACGATGTTATCAGAATTTACAGAAAGAGAAACAAAGCAAATTTCTAAATTCTTTTTCATTTTTTTTAAATGCTAGTGCACGAGAAGCCACAGAAAACTGCTAAATACGTGTACATAATGACAAGTACATGAAAAATTTGAAGAAAAGGAGAACAATATAATGAACAAAAAACAATACCGAAATCCAAGAGTGCTCAGGCATTCAATCATGACACTTGCGTGAAGAGTACAGGCCGAGAAAGAAAACGAAAACTTACGCGAAGAAGACAGATGCAGGAGGATGTTCCAAGAAAAGCAGGCGAGAAAAAGGAGACTGGCAGCGGTCCGGCGGAAAAAATGCCAGCGAGGTTCAAACTCCCGCAGCGGCTTTTTGTGTGAGCGGTTTTTTTTTTTTTTTTTTATCCCTCTTCATTGGTTCGATTTCCACTTATCGACAAGAAGATATATACACACACACACACACTCACAGAGACACAAGGTAGTATGTAGTGGCAACAAATCCAACGGTTCTTTCTGGGTAGTTAATGGGTCGGTTCCAAGTTAATTGGGCTGAAAAATTGTTTGTTGGGCTTTATAAGCTGACCATAATGCGCGTAAATATAAATGGGTGCTTCATCAATGGGTTCAATGCAATAATTTTTCCTTTCTCTTCTACCCAAAAGAAAATGAGGACCTTTTTTTTTCTTTTTATAATTTTAGATATTATAAATAAAGTTTGAAGTTTTCTCATAAAAAAAATATTTTGAATTTGAAACATCTAGTTATACTAAGGTGAAACAGAAATATTTTTTAACGCTATAAAAATTGAATACATTTAGTTTAGTGGATGGAGAATAAAATATATCACCAGCTTTTTTTGCCCACTCGTCTATTCTATTTTTTAAAAAAAATAGTAAAAATTTGAATATTTCTTAACTTATACCAAATTAAACTTATTTATTATTGTATTACGTAACTTATAAAGTGACGCTTTTATTATTCCACTCATTTGTATAATAGATATATAACATGTCTATTTATGTTATATATAAAGCTTCTAACTGAGTTGATGTCACAAAACATTAATGAATTTATATAAAAAAAAAAGGAATAAATAAAATGCTAACATAATATTAAGAGTATTTTTGTTTTTTAATTTTATAAAAAAGAATGTTTCAAAAAACTACCAAACTCCTAAAAAAGCTACTATTACATTTCTATTATTATAACTTCTTTATCTCTTTGAAAGGACAGGGAAATTGGAGTTGAAGCAATCCCAGAGTTCTATGGAAGGATGTTAGTTATGGGGTAACGTACATTCAACCAAAGGTTTCATAAAGCAGAATAATCCCTTTCCCAAAGCAGAAATGCAGCCTCTTCAGTCCTTTTATCTCTGCAAAACAGATTTCATCCAGTAACACCAAGCCAGGCTCCCAAAAAAAAAAAAAAAAGATGCATTATCAGTTGACTGGACTTGATCAATTTTCAGTTCCAAAAAGACCATAAAGCACCTTACGTCAGAGAAAGAAGATAACAATGGAAGCTCGATGTTCGAATAGACTTTAATCTAATTAGTCCCTACTGTCATTTTTAAAAGATAACATTCAAGAAATTTAAAGTTTGAATCAAAATTTTCTCTGTACCAAAAATAACTAATATTAAAAGATGAACAAAAGAAAATGATAATAGCAATGCAATGCACTTTTACCACCGACTTCTTTGAAGTAGTAAACGGCAGCTTATTGAGAATTTGACATCTATCAACTCTAAAACAGGTCGGTAGCCAAGCCTGCACTAAATCTCAACACCGTCACTCTTACCAGTCTAAGAAGGCTTTAGAGTTGAACAAATTAGTTAAAGACAGGAAGTAGTAGAGATATTTCTCAGAATCTGATTTTATCTGGGGTTATCCAATTATAACGCCAAGAATAAACTAGGGGATAAATAGCTTTTTGTTGGTACATCTCACTTTAATTTTAGCTTCAAGAAGATCATGACATTCCCAAGATCTTAGCAGTTGGGAGTCCAAAATCTCAGTTGAAGATCATTCTCCACATCAATTTAAGAAGTTTGTTCACATTGAATTTCTAAGAACTTGTTTACCAGTGCATTAAGGAGCTTGTTGAGAGCTACGGGTTGGTTGCATGTCTCAAAATTGACGGCTAACAAACATACTTGCATGTAACATCTATGATTTTCTAATTCTAGAATGAAAGTGATGCATGCTTTTGTTTCCTGTAGGTCATAAACCCTTACAAAAACACACATTTTTTAGTCTAATGCAGATAAAAATGGGTAAAAAAGGATAACACCATCAAGCACTAATAAGAGGGTAAATAAGGATAAAGATTTGAAAGAAAAAAAAGGGTAACTGCCTTACTTGGGTAATGCCATTTTACATGGCAAGTAGGAAAAAAGAGGGGTGTTTACTGTTTAGGACAATGACTTCATAACCCTATAGGGAGAGGGAGAGTAGCTTTTACTTTATGCTTTGTTTCTTATGTCTAAGAAGGAAGTGAAACAGAGTCTTGCTTGACTTTGTGCTCTCCAATCTAATTATATGATAAAATAATGAAGATGCTGTTGGGGATTGAGACATAAATTTGCTTAAGATATTTCAAAAGGATGTGTGTAATCGTGTGGAAAAGTATTCCACACATTTTCAAAGGTCTAAGTTTAAAATTAAAATGACCTCTTTCTCAAGGACTGTGCTTTACAACTGGAAAGGTTTCCCCATGGTATTTTTCTGTTGTTTCTTAAGTGCCATTTTCTAGAATCTATTTCAATCTGCTAGCTTATCATCAGCAATGCGCATTTCATTTCAAGAAAAAAAAGTAATGAAGCTCACCTCAACAGATTTTGCTCAATATATCCCACTGAAAACATTAGAATTCACAATTACTACACCCTTTTCTTGGTGGAAAAAAGTTCATTTTGCAAAAAGCTATGCATTGGACAAGTGAGGGTCAGAAAATTGTGTAATTTGCTGGGTTTGATTGATAAACTCATGGTAATCTTAACTAGCTCAGATAAAAAAAAATTATTGCCTGCAAAAATCAAGACTGCATTGGTTTGGGCAAATGCCAAACCACCACAATTTTCAACTCTAATTCGCATGGGCTATTGAAAGAATGTGAGCTGAGAAACTTACTCATGCCACTCCCTTGTGTCGTAGAGTTTATAAGGCTATAGTAGTTGTAGGCAGGGAAGCACCCATTTGAAGTTATGAACCCTGAAAAGAAGCAAAGTGAGTTTTGGTCCCTGGAAAAGAAAGCAGAGTAAAAGCTACAACCACTAATTAGGGCAGGGGACCACTAGCCAATGAACTCTTTTACCTGCAAATCAATTTTTTTTCATGCTTGACAATTGCATCTGACACATTGCAATGCTTCTCTCCTTTTATTATTATTATTTTTTTGGGGGGTAAAAATGAGATGGCAACTTCAGATAGAGAAAAGAGCTACAAATGTAAAGATTCAAACCTTAAACCCACTACAGGTGACTGCATGAAACAATTGGACCAAATCCCGAGTTCATCTTCTCTCCTTTTCAATCCACTGACAAACAAATCACTTTCTAGTTTCTTTCCCCCAGTCTTCCTCAAAGTGCTTCAAATTGTGAAGATAAACAACGTGCCACCTGCCACATGAATTTGACTTTCAAGCAAAAGAAAGTACGTATGAAACAACATATGAAAGAAATTTACAACTAACTGTAGTTCTTTATAGATTGCTTTTAGTACATTACGTAGTACAAACATAAAAAAATTTGTATACAGAATATTTCATTAATAAATAGTATAGATTATATACTGAGTAGCAGTAACCTGTTAAAAAAATTTACTTGCAATGTTATGGCAAGTGAAATCTCTTCTGGGGTGAAATTCATTACAACGCAGCATATCAGCTACAAAATTTATGCTGCTTTATGCTGTTGCCTGTGTAAATTAGTTTTTTTTTTTTTTTTTAATTCAAACTCAGAAGCTGAAGTAAATAAAATGCTACCCCATTAAAATTCAATCTTGTGTATCTGATTGTAACTCTAATAGTTTGCCGAAGGAAAAGGAGATGCAGGAGCAAGAGATATCAACTCCAGCAACCTCCATGGCATTGCAGATTTCCCTTTGAAAACTATAAGACAATAAAGTATCATAAGGTCCAAAAGCCAAATTGGACATCGTAAATGCTTGTATCAAATTAATCATATTAACTAGCCACTCAATGGCATATCAATTTAATCTAGTCTTCCAGCTTTTCTCTGAAATGTGTCAGAAAGTCAGCAGCTAGGGTGGTAACAGTTTATGAAGGAGAACCATAATACCATTGCTTGCCAGCAAAACAGCCGGGAGAAATGAAGACAACAAATGAACGATAAAGATTGCATAATAACCATCGTAAGTGTCAAAAAATGAACACAAAGCACATACTTAGGTGCCAACCGAATTCCTAAGGCTTGAAAGTACATAACTAGCAAGCATACTTCCATCGAAAAAAAAAAAAAAAACTAGCAAGCGTACCAGGTTGAATAGAAATAAAATCATACCATGGTAAAGGGAAAAAGCTTCTAAATATGATACTAATCGTTGAAATTTAAATAGTATATCGGTAATGATGATGAACAATTTTTTTCCTGCTGCAGGCTACCGAGATGTTAATTGATGCCAGCCAGGTTTAAAGCAGTTGGTGACATGTCATCACACTCAGATCAGCAACGAAGACAATACATTAATTTCATCATTAAAAACTTGGAGAAACAAACTAAAATAATTGGGCACTGATGTTCTGGAAAAATGAAAGACTAAAGTAGATTAGGCAACTGGATAAAATTAAAAGATGGAGGAAGTGAAGCACAGCTGGAAAACCCTCAACAATTTAGTAAAATAAATGGCAAGAAGAAGACAAAGCGACATGCAAATACCATTTTCTGCAAAATGTGGCATACAAACTGCAAAAACAGTTAGAACATTATATTAGCTTCTACCACATGAGAGATAAAATATGAAAGGTGGACAAAGCAAGAGGCAAACATACTCAGAAACCTCCCCCAGACTACGGATGAGTGTAGATTTCTGTTAAGCTGCAATTATCACAGATTTACTCTTATTATTATTGAAAGAAAGGTAAAAATGAAAGCAGCAATGCTTAGAACATAGAAGCTTTTAATTGTACCTGCATCATGTAATATAAATTATGATATGACAGAAACTGAGATCCCATAGCATCCTTTGTAACGAGAGAATGAATGTAGTCCCTCTTATAGTTCTCGCATACTTATGTTTGGTAAATAGAGTACTGCTACTTATTATATACAAAAAAAGAAATTCATATATTACCAACTTTAATATACGAAAAAATAAGTTCTTGCATGCTTATAATATACAAAAAAAGAAATTCATATATTAACAAATTTAAGCACATGTAGGATCACGGGGCGAGTATCGTCAGCTGTCACCCTGTGCTTGTGTTTTAGCATTTGCTGCAATAAGTACTTGAATAATATCAGAACACTAAATTTACATTTAAATAAAAAAAATGGGCTGTTATTAACATCCTTTGGGAATTAGGATCACGATCCCTTTTGAACATGTGCTAGTTACTTGTTAACATTCATCATAATAGCAAGATTAATTCAAAGGCAGGTAGACTTATGCGACCAAATTTTTAGCATTGCTATAGATACAATGACGAAGAAAACATATCAGGCACAATTCATATTAACACATGTAACAAGAACAGAGAAGTTATACTAGACAGCAAATAGAAAGGATAGGCAAGATGTAGCTCTCTGCAATAAACATCATTCATATGTAAACCAAAGTATGTGGCAGCACATGGTGAACAAGATTGGAAACATTAACTCCCAAAAACTTCCAAAACATACCAAAACAAGCAGTTCGAGTAGGATAAACACAGTCATAGTACTCAGCACCTAAGGCACTACGAACTACAATATCTAGTGGATAACCAACAACCTGAAACGTAGCAAGTACAAACATAATGATTTACAGCAACCCAAGGGGAGAAAAAAGGTGCAGTTCATCATAATATAAAGATGTAGATAATAATAATAATGATAATAATAATAATAATAACAATAATAATAACTTATTTGTATCATGGTTTATATTCAGGCAGTGCTAAGCAACAAAATGCCCAAATTAATCTTTATCTTCAATGCGTGCAAGACCAGCAATAGCATAGCAGTAACACAAGTAAACTTAGATAATTTAGATAATTCTGTTTACACTTTCAGCAAAAGGCTGGTGTAAATAGAATCTAACATTTACGAAAATAATAACAGAAAGAGAGTTTAAATAGAAGCTGGCACGTAACTTTAGTAAATATAGGCACTAAAACCAAGTGAAGCAAAAATAAATCACAAAAGAAACAATAAAGAACAGGCAGTCAAAAAAATATCAAAAAACTATCCCTTTATTTCTTACTTCGAAAATATATAGCAGAGGCACTCATAATACCAGGTAACTAGGTTATCCTAGCTTTAACAGCACCTCTCTCAAGTGTAATAATGCTCAGAATCAGCGAGATTTGGATATTGGAGTTATATTTTCTAAATGATCAGTCATTTTAAGCACTAACAGCAAAATCAACCTTTTATTTTCTAGTCATGGAAATTGACTTAGATTCCTGGGCAACTTGCTAAAGTATGAAATATCAAGATGTAATCATCTACCAAAATCGATCTTCATAGAAAGCATAACATGATAACGATACTACTCATTGATATATAACACACATACCCAGCTAAGTTTCAATCCACCAACACTCTAACACGTATAGCCCTGATAAAAACAAGTATCAGAAAAGGGTAAAAAGTTACTAGAAGTGCTATTAGTAGTTCAAAAAGAGGGGGCAGGGGGTAAAACACACATCAAATAGAAGTTGCAAGCAGGAAGATCAGAAATCCACCTTAGTACTAGATCTACACCACCTTTTACAATACCAAACAAGTTCTGCTCATGTAGTATTTTGTGAGCTGCCCATAAAATCAAGGCAACAGAAAAAAAAAAAAAAAAAAAAAAACCCAACTTAATCAGAAATGCCACCATTAAGAGAATAACGATTGACTTAATAATAAATAATCACTGCTTAACAACAGAACCTGTTTGAAAAAAAAAGATGAAGAAGAAAGGGCACACCAGAAAAAAAGCCACAGTGAAATGACTGATAAAAAATTGGGGATCCAAGAAGGTAGAAGCTCAAAATTTAATAAATTAAAAGACATTCAACAAAAACACTATGTTACTATTGTATTATCATAACACACTGTCTAAGCACTTTTTAAAATGCTTTCGAAGTCCAAGTACCCAAGCCCAATATAAGGTAAGCATTTCACATGCAATTCTTTTCGCTACAATCCAACAATTATCTAATCACAACATAAAATTATGTAGCTGTCCACCACCTAAAAGCATGGGTTTCACACAATATTATGGTGGGCACTACACAATTCATGATTGATATTAGTTAATTGCATTACAGTAATTGTAAGTGATTTGCTCCCTAATAAAAGATAATTAACTCCTAACAAGCTCCGGGACAGGTACAAAATGCAAAATGCTTTTCTAACTTAAAACATGGATCAATTAAATGCTTTTCAGCCTACCGGTCAATCTATCCAAGCAAAAACCATTACTGACATTCAGTCTAAGCATAATTACAAGCTACACATCTACCTAAGCAATGAAGGGTACGACACATGGCCTACTCAATTTGTGGACCAGTAATAATCATTCTCACGACATCATCAAAAGCCATTATCATATCTGCTCCAATTATATTCTCTATAATTGCTGGGGGAAAATAAAGTTGAAATGGAATATTTAAAACATATGACGACAATAAACAAGAAGTTTTAGGAATTTATCCTATCTTTCCTAGTTACTCTTAAAGGTTAATAAACCAGGTGGTCAGGGATAAAAAAGTTAGACAAAGCCAAAAGGTTTTGATAGAAACTGACCCTTAGCTTTAGCTGGATCTTTACATTGCTGACCATGGCATGCTAATAAAACACAAAAGTAAAGCTGTCACAAACATTGTGTATTGCACAGTGACAAACTGAGTAATTTACATTATCAAGCATTTGGGGGAAAGAGAGAGCTTAAATTTTTACCACAACAAATAATGCAATAGTAAGCTAAAGAAAAGAACCTATTTGGATTTGAATAGATTCCTCTGGTGCCAGGAGGCGTTCCCTCCACTGAAGACTGCGATAAGAAACATGAAGACTTGGTTAAAAATAAAATAGCACAAAAGCAAGAAAAGGAGTAACAAGAAAGAATTATGCTTGCAGCTAATAGTTGAGCATATTATCATATTACAACTCATTTTCGTTACATGGACAGCAGAAATTTCACGAAAACCAAAGGAATATAAGAATAACAATAACGAATTGCCTGAA
Source organism: Adansonia grandidieri (assembly GCA_038382065.1). Taxonomy (NCBI): domain Eukaryota; kingdom Viridiplantae; phylum Streptophyta; class Magnoliopsida; order Malvales; family Malvaceae; genus Adansonia; species Adansonia grandidieri. The sequence continues at coordinate 158,493 of JBBYHK010000018.1, read as the reverse complement.
ATGTTTACCCCCTTTCAGTAATTTCGTCAGCCAAATGTATCAGTGATACTGATACCTACAAAGTTATCAGCAAGAGAGATGGTCAAATTTAATAGCATATATATAACTATAACTGAAGATTATTGTGGATGAAGATCTTTAAATAATGTAATGAATGGGCCAAAATGATACATAGTTGAGATCATTATTTTCTCAACCTCAGAAGCTGAAGCAAATAAAAGGCTACACTATGAAAATTCACTCTTGTATATCTAATTGTAACTCTAATAGTGTGCCGAAGGAAAAGGAGCACAGCAGGAAGAGATATCAACTCTAGCAACCATCATGGCATTGCAGACTCATTCAGGGACATCTTCTTTTGGAAACTATAAGATAAAGTATCATAAGGTCCAAGAGCCGTACAGTACTATGTAAATACTTGTATCAAATTAATCTAATAACTGACCACTCAATGGAATATCAATTTAATCTAGCCTTCCTGTTTTTCTCTAGAATATATGTTGGAAAGTTCATGCAACTAGGGTGGTAGCAGCTTATGATGGTGAACCATAATCCTAGTGCTTGTCAACCAAGGAGCCAGAAAAAATCAAGGCAAAAAATGAATGATAAAGAGTGCATATTCATTTGAGTGTCCAAACATGAACATAATGCACATGCTTGGATACCAGTTATTTGCCTTGGAAACCGAAGTCCAAAGGCTCAAAAGTAATCTAATAACTGACCACTCAATGGAATATCAATTTAATCTAGCATTCCTGTTTTTCTCTAGAATGTGTTGGAAAGTTCATGCAACTAGGGTGGTAGCAGCTTATGATGGAGAACCATAATCCTAGTGCTTGTCAAGCAAGGAGCCAGAAAAAATCAAGGCAAAAAATGAATGATAAAGAGTGCATAATCATTTGAGTGTCCAAACATGAACATAAAGCACATACTTGGATACCAGTTATTTGCCTTGGAAACTGAAGTCCGAAGGCTCAAAAGTACCATTTCTAAATTTCCAAGCATACTTTGGCCCTAAAAAACTACCAAGCGTACCATGTCGAAGAGAAATAAAATCATACAATGTTAAGGGAAAAAGTTTCTAAATATGATACTAACCATTGAAATTTAAATAATATAATGGTAAAGATTGATGAACAAATTTTTTTCTGCTGCTGGCTACTGTGATGTTAATTGATGCCAGCCAGGTTTAAAGCAGTTGGGGACATGCCATCACACTCATACCATCAACGAAGACAATACATTAATTTAATCACTTAAAACTTGGAAAAACAAACTAAAATAATTGAGCACTGATGTTTTGGAAGAATGAAAAACTAAATTACATTAAGCAATAGGATAGAATTAAAAGATGAAGTGAAGCACGGCTGGAAAACACTCAACATTTTAGTAAAATCAATGGCAAGAAGAAGAGACAGCGATATGCAAATACCATTTTCTGAAAAAAGTGGCATACAAAACTGCCAAAAACAGTAAGAACATTATGTAAGCTTCTACCACACCAGGGATACAATACGAAAGGTGGACAAAGCAAGAGGCAAACATACACAGAAACCTCACCTGGACAATGGATGAGTGTAGATTTCTGCTAAGCTGCAATTATCACAGATTTACTCTCATCATTATTTAAAAAGAAAAACTAAAGTAAAAAAAAGGAAAGCAGCAATGCTTAGAACATAAAAGCTTCAAGTTGTACCTGCACGTAATATAAATTGTGATATAACAGAAGCTGAGATCCCATAGCATCCCTTGTAACAAGAGAATGAATGTAGTACCTCATATAGTTCTTGGCATAATTATATTTGGTAAATAGAATTATGAACAGAAGCTGGGATCCTATAGCATCTCCTGAAACAAGAGAATGAATGTAGTCCCTCATATAATTCTTGCATAATTATATTTGGTAAATAGAGTACTGCTACTTATAATATACAAAAAAAGAAATTCATATATAAACAAATTTAATGTACAAAAAGAGAAGTCCTTACATACTTATAAAATACAAAAACAGAAATTCATATATTAACAAATTTAAGCATATGTAGGATCACAAGGCAAGTACTTGAGTTTCAGTTACTTGAGCCTTTGCCCTGGGCTTGAGTTTCAGTATTTCCTGCAATAAGTACATGAATAACATCAGAACACTAAATTTACCTTTTAAATAAAAAAAATGGACTGTTATTAACATCCTTTAGAATTAGGATCAAGATCCCTTCGAACATGCGCCAGTTACTTGTTAACATTCATCATGCTAGAAAGATTAATCCAAAGGCAGGTAAACTTATGGGACCAAATCTTAAGCAGAGCTATAGATACAATGATGAAGAAAACACATCACGCACAATTCATATTAAACACATTCAACGAGAACAGGGAAGTTATACTAGATGGCAAACACAAAGGATAGGTATGCTGTAGCTCAGTGCTATAAACATCATTCATATGTAAACCAAAGTACACAATAGCACATAGTGAAAAGATTGAAAATGTTAACTCCCAAAAACTTTCAAAATATATCACCTCAGGAACAAGGGCGGCATCAAAACGAGCAGTTCGAGTAGGATAAACACAGTCATACATATCAGCACCTAAGGCACTAGAAGCTACAATATCTAGTGGATAACGAATGCCCTGAAATGTTACAAATACAAACATAATGATTTACAGCAACCTAAGGGGAGAAAAAAAGTGCAGTTCTTCGTGATATAAACATGTAGATTACAATTTAAAAAAAAAAAAAACTCATTTGTACCATGATATATTGTGTTTTGCTGCAGTGTGCTGAGCAACAACAAGCCAAAATTGATCTTCATCTTCAGCGCCCACAGGACCAGCAATAGCATAGCTGTAACACAAGTAAACTTAGTTAATTCAGCTTGTAGTTTACTGAATCTTTTCACTGTTATGAAAATGCTGGTGTAAAGAGTATCTAATATTTATAATAACAACAGAAAGATAGTTGAAACAGAAGCTGGCAAGTAAGTTGAGTAATTATAGGCACTAAACGGAAGTGAAGCAAAAATAAATAACAAAAGAAATGATAAAGAACAGGCAGTCAAAATAGCAAACAATTATTCTTTTATTAGTTACTTTGCAAGGCGGGTTTGGATAACTAGGTTATCCTAGCTTTAACAGCAAATCTCTCAAGAGTAGTAATGCTCAATATCAGAGAGATTTGGATATTGGAGTTATATTTTCTAAATTATCAGTCATTTTAATTGCTTACAGTAAAATCAACCTTTTATTTTCTAGTTATGGAAATTGACTTCGATTCTAGGCAACTTGCTAAAGTATGAAATATCAAGATCTAATCATCTACCAAGATAGATTTTCATAGAAAACATAACATTACTAGGATACTACTCGTTGATATATAAAAGACATAACCAGGTAAGTTTCGACCCACCAACCCTCTAGCACATGTATCCCTGATAAAAACAAGTATCAGACAAGGGGAAAAAGTTACTAGAAGTACTATTAGTAGTTCAAGAAAAGGGGCCAGGGGGTAAAATACTCATCAAATAGAAGCTGTAAGGAGGAAGATAAAAAATCCACCTTAGTACAAGATATACACCACCTTGTACAATGCCAAACAAGTTGTGATCGTGTGGTCTTTTGTGAGCTGTCCATAAAATCAAGGCAACAAAAAAAAAAAAAAGACCCAACTTAATCGGTTAGAAGTTGCGGGGTGAAACACTCATCAAATAGAAGTTGCAAGGAGGAAGATCAGAAACCCAACTTAGTGCTAGATCTACACCGCCTTGCACAATGCCAAACAAGTTGTGCTTGTGTGGTCTTTTGTGAGCAGTCCATAAAATAAAGGCAACAAAAAAAGACCCAACTTAATCAGAAATGCCACCATTAAGAGAATGATAATTGACTTAAAAATAAATAATCACTACTTAAGAACAGAACCTATTAAAAAGAAGATGAAGAAGAAAAGGCACACCAGAAAAAAGAGCAACAGTTAAATGAGTGATCAAAAATTGGGGATCCAAGTGCAATAGGTAGAAGCTGAAACACAAAGTTACTATTGTATTATTATAACACACTGTCTAAGCACTTTTTAAAAAGCTTTGAAAGTCCAAGTACCCTAGCCCAATACAAAGGTAGCATTTCACATGCAATTCTTTTTTTTACAATCCAACAATTATCCAATCACAACATAAAATTAAAATCAGTTTGAGACACGTTGTCACACTCAGATCAGCAACGAAGACAATACATTGATTTCATCACTTTAAAAACTAAATTAATTGAGCACTGATGTTTTGGAAGAATGAAAGACTAAGTAGATTAAGCAACTGCATAAAATTAAAAGATGAAGTGAAGCACAGCTGGAAAACTCTACATTTTAGTAAAAAATCAATGGCAAGAAGAAAAAAGTGTGATATCCAAACGTCATTTTCTGCAAAAAGTGGTATAGAAAACCTGCAAAAAAACAGTAAGAACATTATATTAGGTTCTACCAAATGAGAGATACAATATGAAGGGTAAACAAAGCAAGAGGCAAACATACTCAGAAACCTCAACGGACTATGGATGAGTGTAAATTTCTGCTAAGTTGCAATTGTCACAGATTTACTCCTATCATTATTGAAAAGAAAAAATAAAAATGAAAGCAGCAATGCTTAGAACATAAAAGCTTTAAGGTGTACCGGCATCATGTAATATAAATTATTTATAACCAAAGCTAAGATCCCATAGCATTCTTTGTAACAAGAGAATGGATATGGACCTTGTATAGTGCTTGCATGCCGGTATTTGGTAAATAGAGTTCTGCTAGTATATGATATACCAAAAATGAAATTCATGTATTGACAAATTTAAGCAAATGTGTCATTAAATGCATACCACACAAGCACATGTAGGATCACCGGGCCAGAATCAGCAGCCTTCGCCCGGAGCTTGAGTTTCAGCACTCCCTGCAATAAATACTTGAGTAACCCCTTAGAATTATGATCCTTTAAAACATGTGCCTATAACTTTTTCACCTTCATCATACTAGAAAGATCAATCCAAAGGCAAAATTCATATTAACACGTTCAATGAGAACATAGAAGTTATACTATAAGGCAAAACATATAGGACAGGCAAGTTGTAGCTCATTGCAAGAAACACCATTCATATATAAACCAAAGTACATAGTGAACAAGATTGAAAACATTAACTCCCAAAAACTTCCAAAATATATCACCTTGGGAACAAGGTTATGCCAAAATGAGCAGTTAAATGTTAGCACCCAAGGCACTACAAAGTACAAACTACAATATCTAGTTCTAGTGGATAACCAACATCTTAAAATGTAGCGAGTACAGATATAATGATTTACAGCAACCTAAGCAGAGAAAAAGGTGCAGTTCATCATAATATAAAGATGTAGATTACAATAGTGAAGAACTCATCTGTACCATGACATATTACGGTTTATCTTCAGGCAGGCTACAGTGTACTGAGCAACAACATGCCAAAATAAATCTTTATATTCACCGCCTGCAAGACCACCAACAGAATAGCTGTCACACAATTAAACTTAGTTGATTCAGCTTGTTGTATGCAAAATCTTTACACAGTTAGCAAAAGTCTGGTTGCAACGAGAATCTAATATTTATGAATGTTAATAACAACAGAAAGAGAGTTCAACCAGAAACTGGCAGGTAGGTTGAGTAATTATAGGTGATCAAAAGCAAGTGAAGCAAAAATAAATCACAAAAGAAATAATAAAGAACAGGCATTCAAAATAACAACTATTCTTTTATTACTTGCTTTGCACATATACCGCGTAGAGGCAATCATAATCCTAGGTAACAAGCTTATCCTAGCGTTAACAGCACCTCTCTCTCAAGAATAATAGTGTCAGAACCAGAGAGAGTTGGATATTGGAGATATGTTTTCAAATGATCAGTCATTTTCAGTGCCAATAGTAAAATCAACCTTTTATGTGTATGTCATGGAAATTGACTTAGATATTGAAATGCAAAGTTCGAAATTCTATAGCAACTTGCTAAAGTACGAAACATCAAAATCTAATGATCTACCAAATAGATCTCCATAGAAAACATAACAAGATTAGGATACTACTCATTGACATACACATATAACCAGGTAAGTTTCGATCCAACAACCCTCTAACACATGTATCCCTGATAAAGACAAATATCAAAAAAGGGGAAAAGTTACTAAAATGCTGTTAGTAATTCAAAAAGAGGGGGCAGGGGATAAAACATCCATCTTAATACTAGATCTAAACCACCTTGTATAATACCAAAAAAAATTCTGTTCATACATCTTTTGTGAGCTGTCCATAAAATCAAGGCTGCAAAAAAAGAGCTAACTCAATCAGAAATGCCACCATTAAGAGTATGATAAGTGACTGAATAATAAATAATCACTATTTAAGAACAGAACCTATAAAACAAGATAAAGAAGAAAGGGCACACCAGTTATAAGAGCTATAGTTGAATGAGTGACTGAAAATTGAAAGATTGAAGTGCAATAGGTAGTAGAAGTTGATATTCTATAAACTAAAAGATATTCCAAATAACAGTATGTTGCTATTGTATGACTATAACACACTGGCTAAGAATTTTTTAAAAGATTTGAATGTCCGAGTACCCAAGCCCAATATGAGGGAAGCATTTTACATGCAATTGTTTTTATTGCAATCTAACAATTATCCAATCACAACATAAAATTATGGAGGGTTCCACCACCTAAAAGCATGAGTTTCACATAACATTTTGGTGGGCCCTACACAATTCAGGATTGTAATTAGTTAATTGCATTACAACAACCGTAAGTGATTTGCTCCATAAAAAAGATAATTACCTCCAACAAGCTTGGGGACAGGTACATAATGCAAAATGCTTTTCTGACTTAAAACAGGGATCAATTAAACACTTTTCAGCCAACCGGTCAATCTATCCATACAAGAACCATTACTGACATTCAGTCCTAAGCATAATTACAAGCTATGCATCTGTCTAATCAACATATGATACGATTCATAGCCTACTCCATTTGCGGACCAGTAATAGTCATTCTGACGACATCACCAAAAGCCTCTATGATATCTGCTCCACTTCTATTCTGTATAATTGTTGAGGGGACATAAAGTTAAAATGGAATATTCAAAACATATGAAGACAATAAGCAAGACAATAAAAAAGATAATTACCACCAACAAGCTTGGGGACATGTACATAATGCAAAATGCTTTTCTGACTTAAAACAGGGATCAATTAAACGCTTTTCAGCCAACCGGTCAATCTATCCATACAAGAACCATTACTGACATTCAGTCCTAAGCATAATTACAGACTATGCATCTGTCTAATCAACATATGATACGATTCATGGCCTACTCCATTTGTGGACCAGTAATAGTCATTCTCACGAAATCGTCAAAAGCCTCTATGATATCTGCTCCAATTCTATTCTGTATAATTGTTGGGGGGACATAAAGTTAAAATGGAATATTCAAAACATATGACGACAATAAGCAAGACAGTTTTAGGAATTTATCCTATGTTTCCTGGTTACTATTAAAGGTTTTTAGCAAGAGGTCGGGGATAAAGGCACATAGCATAAATTCTGTTCATATATAGACAAAGCCAAAAGGTTTTGACAGAAACCGACACTTAGCTTTTACTAGATCTTTATACTGCTGACATCACATGGTAACAAATACAGAAGTAAAATAATCAGAGACATTATGTACTGAACAGTAAGAAACTAAGTAATTTACATTATCAAACATTTGGGGGAAAGAGAAAACTTAATTTTTTTACCACAATAAATAATGTAATAGTAAGCTAAAGAAAAGAACCTACTTGGATTTGAATAAATTCCTCTGGTGCTAGAAGCATTGGCTTTCCATCACTGAAGAGTGAGATAAGAAACATAAAGACTCGGTCTCAAGTAAAACAACACAAAAGCAAAAGGAGTAACAAGAAAGAAGTATGCTTGTAGCTAATAGTTGAGCATTGTATTATACTCCAACTCATTTTCATTACAAATACATCAGAAATTTCACGAACACCAAAGAAATATAAGAATAAAGATAAACAAACTGCCTAAGATGTTACGACCTTTTCAGTGATGCCGTCAGCTAAATGCAGCAGTTATAATGACACCTATAAAGTTATTAGCAAGAGAGATGGTCAGATTTAATGGTCAAATTTAATAGCATATATATTACTATAACTGAATATTATTGCCCATGAAGATCTTTAAAATGAATAAGCCAAAATAATACACAGTTGAGATCATGACTTAATAATAGAACGTAGTAATGATGTTATCCTGATTTACATAAAGAAAACAAACAAATTTCTAAATTCTAATCCATTTTTTTTAAGATGCTAGTGCACAAGAAGCCACAGAAAACTGTAGAATACATGCACATAATGACAAGTACATGAAAAATTTAAGAAAAAGAAAAACTATACAATGAACCAAAAACAATACCAAAATCCAGGAGTGCTATCATGACCGCTGCGTGAAGAGCACAGGCCGAGAAAGAGAAAGAAAACTTACGCGAAGAAAACAGGTGGAGTATGCCGACAAAAGCAGGCAAGGAAAACGAGACTGGCGGCGGTCCGGCAGAAAAAATCCCAGCGAGATCCAGACTCCCGCGATGGCTTTTTGTGTGAGCGGTTTTTTTTTTCTTTATTTTTTCGATTTCCACGCTTCGACGGCAATATATATATATATATATATATGTATATATATATATATGGCAATAAGTACATAACGGTAATAAATCCAACGGCTCTTTGGGCGGTCAATAGGTCGGTTATCAAAGTCAATTGGGCTCAAAACTGTACAATGAACCAAAAACAATACCCAATCCAAGAGTGCTATCATGACCCCTGCGTTAAGTGTACAGGCCGAGAAAGAGAAAGAAAACTTACCCGAAGAAAACAGGTGAAGGATGCCGACAAAAGCAGGCGAGGAAAAGGGGACTGGCGGATGTCCAGCAGAAAAAAATCCCAGCGAGATCCAGACTCCGGCGATGGCATTTTGTGTGAGCAGTTTTTTTTTCTTTATCGTTTTGATTTCCACTCGTCGACGGCTATATATATACAGTACATAACGGTAATTAAATCCAACGGCTCTTGGGGTGGTCAATAAGTCGGTTATCAAAGTCAAGTGGGCTGAATATTTCTTTTATTGGGCTTTAATCTGACCACGACACCCACAAATATAAGCGGCTTATTCATTTGTAGGTTCAATGAAATAATTTTTCATTTCTCCTCTACCAAAAAGAAAATGAGGATTTTTTTATTTTGGATATTATAAATAGAGTTTGAATTTTTCTAATAAAAAAATTTTGAATTTAAAATATCTAATTATACTAAGGTGAAGCAGAAATATTTTTTTTAACTTTATAAAAATTGAATACATTTAGTTTAGTGTATGGAGTATAGAATATATCTCTTGCTTTTTTTTGTTAAACTTATTTATTATTGTATTATGTAACTTTAAAACTTTGAATATTATTCCACTTCTAACTGAGTTGATGTCACCTAACATTAATGAATTTATATAAAAAACAGAATAAATAAAATGCTAACATAATATTAAGAGTATTTTTGTTTTTTAATTTTGTAAAAAAGAATGTTTCTAAAAACCACCAAACTCCTAAAAAAGCTACTGTTACATTTTTATTATTATAACTTCTTTATCTCCTTGAAAGGACTGGGACATTGGAGTTGAAGCAATCCCAGAGTTCTATTTGGAAGGATGTTAGTTATGGGGTAACATACAATCAACCAAAGGTTTCATAAAGCAGAATAATCCTGTTCCCAAAGCAGAAATGCAGCCTCTTTAACTCTGCAAAACAGATTTTATCCAGTAACACCAAGCCAGGCTCCCAAAAAGGGAAAAGAAAAAAGATGCATCATCAGTCGACTGGACTTGATCAATTTTCAGTTCAAAAAAAGACTTTAGGTAGGAGAAAGAAGATAATAATGGAAGCTTGGAGTTCGAATAAAGTTTAATCTAATTAATATATATTATTATTTTAAAAAAATAACATTTAAAAAAGTTTAAAAGTTTGAATCATAATTTTCTTTGTATCAAAAATAACTAATATTGAAAGATGAACAAAAGAAAATGATAATAGCAATGCAATGCACTTTTACCACCGACTTCTTTGAAGTAGTAAATGACAGCTTATTGAGAATTTGACATCTGTCAACTCTAAATCAGGTCGGCAGTAAGCGCACAGTAACTCTCAACAGTCAGTGTCACTCTTATCCGTCTAATAAGGCTTTAGAGTTGAACAGATTAGGTAAAGACAGGAAGTGATAGAGATATTTCTCAGGATCTGACTGATTCTAATTGTAAACCAAAGACAGACTATGGGATAAATAGCTTTTTGTTGGTACATGATCATCACACTGCCGAGATCTTAGCAGTTGGGAGTCCAAATCACAGTTGAAGATCATTCTACATATCAATTTAAGAAGTTTGTTCAGATGGCATTTGTACGAACTAGTTTATTAGTGTATTAAGGAGCTTGTTGAGAGCTATGGGTTGGTTGGATGTCTCAAAAGTGATGGCTAACATACATCCTATTATGTAACATCTATGATTTTCTTATTCTAGAATGAAATTGTTGCATGCTTTTGTTTCGTGTAGGTCATAAACCATCACAAAAAGAGGCATTTTTTAGTCTAATGCAGATAAAAACTGGTAAAAAGGATAAGCAGAAGAATCAAAGTAGTAATAAAAGGGTAAACAAGGATAAAGATTCGAAAGAAAAAAGGGGGAACTGCCTTACTTATAGATTTGACAATATTTAACCAGATTATACGAATATGATACACATGAATTATAAAATACGACATGACACTAATACATTCTCAAAATCTATCTAATATGAATTATAAACGTATCAACATTGATATAAATATAAAAAAATCTTAAACACGACTATGACACGACAGAATATATAAATATAACATAAAAAATATAATTTACCAGTGCCATTGTAGGTAGACAAGTAGGAAAAAAGAGAGAGGTTCAGGACAATGACTTCATAACCCTATAGGGAGATGGACAATCGCTTTTACTCTATGCTTTATTTCTTATTTCTAAAGGGGAAGTGAAACAGAATCTTGCTTGAATTTGTACTCTCCAATCTAATCATATGATAATAAAATGGAAGGTGTTTTTGGGAATTGAGACCTAAATTTGCTTCAGATGTCTCAAAAGGATGTGTGTGTGCGGAAAAGTATTTCACACTTTTTCAAAGGTCTAAGTGAAAATTAAAATGACATATTCCTCAAGGACTATGCTAATGCTTTACAGCTGGAAAAGTTTGCTTACCGTATTTTTCTGTTGCGTCTGACGTGCCATATTCTAGATTCCATTTCAACCTGCTTGCATATCAGTTATCAGCAATGTGCATTTCATTTCAAGAAAAAGGATAATGAAGTTCACCTCAGTAGATTTTGCTCAATCTGTCCCAACGAAAACATTAGAATTCACAATTCCTACACCCTTTCGCTGGTGGAAAAATGCTCATGGCAAGTAACCTATCCATTGAACAGTTGAGGGTCAGAAAAGTGTAATTTTCTGGGTTTGATTGGTAAACTCGTGGTAGCCTTATCTAGTTCAGATAGAAAAAAATATATTATTGCCTTCAAAAATCAAGAAAAACCAAGCTGCATTGTTTTGGGCAAATGTCAAATCACCACAATTCTCAACTCTAATTCGTATGGGCTATTGAAAGAATGTGAGTTGAGAAACTTACGCCACTCCCTTGTAGAGCTCGTAAGGCCAATGTAGCTGTTAGGCAAGGCAGCACCCATATGAAGTTATGAATCCTGAAAAGAAGTAGAGTGAGTTTTGGTCGTAGAAAAAGAAAGCAAGGAGTAAAAGCTACAACCACCAGTTAGGGTAGGGGACAACTAGCCAATGAACTCTTTTTCGTTCTCATCCTTTTTTTTTTTTTTTTCCATGCTTGATAATTGCATCTGACACAAATAATTGGACTAAATCCTGAGTTCTTCTTCTCTTCTTTTCAATCAACCAACAAATAAATCACTTTCCAGTTTGTTTCCGTAAGTGTTCCTTACAAGTAAAAGTGCTCCAAATTATGAAGGTAACAACGTGCCACCTCCCACCTGCAACGTTGGAAATTCTATGGCAACTTGCTGAAGTAAGAAACATCAAGATCTAATCATCTACCAAATAGATCTTCATAGAAAACATAAACAAGATTAGGATACTACTCATTGCTATACACATATAACCAGGAAAGTTTCCATCCAACAACCCTCTAACGCATGTATCCTTGATAAAAACAAGTATCAAAAGGGGGTAAAAAAGTTACTAAGAGTGCTTTTAGTAATTCAAAAAGAGGGGGCAGTGGATAAAACACACATCAAATAGAAGTTGCTGGAGGAAGGTCAGAAATCCACCTTAGAACTAGATCTAAACCACCTTGTACAATACCAAAAAAAAATTATGCTCATATGGTCTTTTATGAGCTGTCCATAAAATCAAGGCAGAAAAAAAAGACCTAACTCAATCAGAAATGCCACCATTAAGAGTATGACAACTGGCTTATTAATAATAATCACTACTTGAGGACAGAACCAATTAAAAAAAGATGAGGAAGAAAACACACCAGTTGCAAGAGCTATAGTTAATTTCAGTGACTAAAAATTGAAGGATTTTCAATAAATTAAAAGACATTCCACAGTAACACTCTGTTGCTATTGTATGATTATAGCAAACTAGGAACTTCATAAAAAGCTTTAAATGTCGAAGTACCCAAGCCCAATATAAGAAGCATTTTACGTGCAATTATTTTTACTACAATCCAATAATTATCTAGTCAAAACATAAAATTATGGAGGGATTCACCACCTAAAAGCATAAGTTTCACATAATATTTTGGTGGACTCTACACAATTAAGGATTATAATTAGTTCATTGCATTACAATAATTATAAGTGATTTGCTTCATAAAAAAAGATAATTAACTCCAACAGGCTTGGGGATAGGTAAATAACGCAAAATGCCTTTCTAACTTAAATTGATTAAATGCTTTTCAGCCAACTGGTCAATCTATCCATACAAGAACCATTACTCAGATACAGTCCTAAGCCTAATTACAAGCTATGCATCTGTCTAACCAACGGATGGCACGATACATGGCCTACTCAATTTGTGGACCAGTAATAGTCATTCTCACGACATCATCAAGAGTCGTTATGATATCTGCTCCAATTCTATTCTGTATAATCGTTGGGGGGATATAAAGTTAAAATGGAACATTCAAAGCATGTGAAGAGCAAGAAAGTTTTACGAATTTATCCTATGTTTTCCTGGCTACTCTTAGAGGTTAAAAGAGCAAGTGGTCAGGGATAAAGGCACATAACATAAATTCTGTTCATATATAGACAAAGCCAAAAGATTTTGAATTTGATAGAAACCGATCCTTAGCTTTTGCTGGATATTTATACTGCTGACATCACATACTAGTAAACACAGAAGTAAAACTATCACAGACATTATGTACTGAACAATAACAAACTGAGTAGTTTACATTATGGGGAAAGTGAAAACTTACATTTTTCTCCACAAAAATTAATGTAATAGTAAGCTAAAGAAAAGAACCTATTTGGATTTGAAT
>JBBYHK010000018.1:103036-144739 GCA_038382065.1 Adansonia grandidieri | reverse complement strand
TAATGTAAGTGAAAACTTACATTTTTCTCCACAAAAATTAATGTAATAGTAAGCTAAAGAAAAGAACCTATTTGGATTTGAATAGATTCCTCTGGTGCTGGGAGCATTGGCTTTCCATCCATTGAAGACTGAGATAAAAAAAAATTGAAGACTTGGTTACAAGTAAAACAGCACATAAGCAAGAAAAGGAGTGACGAGAAAGAAGCATGCTTTCAGCTAATAGACGAGTATATTATTATACTACAACTCATTTCATTACATAGACTGCAGAGATTTCAAGAACGCCCAAGAAAAAAAAAAAAAGAACAAAGATAACAAATTGCCTGAAATGTTACACCCCTTTTCAGTGAAGTCGGCTAAATGCATCAGCGATAAAAAAGATTCTCAACTTTAATAGCATATATCTCACTATAACTGAAGATTATTGTGAGTGAAGATCTTTAAAGAATATAATGAATGGGCCAAAATGATACACAGTTGAGATAATTACTTAATACAGAGTAGCAACAATGTTATCAAAATTTACAGAAAGGGAAACAAAGGAAATTTCTAAGTTCTTTTTCATTTTTTTTTGAAATGTTAGTGCACGAGAAGCCACGGAAAACTGTAAGATACATGCGTAAGCGGTAAAATAGATTGTCAACTTTAACAGCATATATCTCACTATAACTGAAGATTATTGTGAGTGAAGATCTTTAAAGAATGTAATGAATGGGCCAAAATGATACACAGTTGAGATCATTACTTAATACAGAGTAGTAACAATGTTATCAAAATTTACAGAAAGGGAAACAAAGCAAATTTCTAATTTCTTTTTCATTTTTTTTAAATGTTAGTGCACGAGAAGCCACGGAAAACTGTAAGATACATGCACTTAATGAGAAGTATTTTAAGAAATGGAAAACAATAATGAACCAAAAACAATACCAAAATCCAAGAGTGCTCGGGCATTCAATCATGAGGCTTGCATGAAGAGCATAGGCTGAGGAAGAGAACGAAAACTTACGCGAAGAATACAGATGCACGAGGATGTTCCGAGAAAAGCAAGCGAGAAAAAGGAGATTGGCGGCGGTCTGGCGGAAAAAATGCCAGCAAGGTTCAGACTCCCGCAGTGGGTAATATATAGGCTAGTATGTAACGGTAATAAATCCAACGGCTCTTTTTGGGTGGTCAAAACTCTCTCACGCGCAAGAGACCCAAATTTGACCGTTATAAGTTCTTTTTTCTTTTCATCGTATCATTCCAATTTCTTCCTTTCCAAGAAACCACGACTGAGATCCAAATTTTACCGTTATAAATCCCTATTTTTTCAGCATAATTTCAATTTCGGAATACAGATGCACAAGGATGTTCCGAGAAAAGCAAGCGAGAAAAAGGAGACTGGCGGCTGTCCAGCGAAAAAAATGCCAGCGAGGTTCAGACTCCCGCAATGGGTTTTTTTCTCCCTTTTATTTTGATTTCCACGCATCCGCATGAATATATATAGGCTAGTATGTAACGGTAATAAATTCAACGGCTCTTTTGGGTGGTCAAAACTCTCTCACGCGCAAGAGACCCAAATTTGACCGTTATAAGTTCTTTTTTCTTTCATCACTATCATTTCGATACCTTACTTTCCAAGAAGCCGCGGCTGTGATCCAAATTTTACCGTTATAAATCTCTATTTTCCGGCATAATTTAAATTTCTTGATGTCGAAGCAAACAAATTTGTCGATCCAAATTTGACCGTTATAAGTTCTTTTTTCTTTCATCATTATCATTTCAATACCTTACTTTCCAAGAAGCCGCGGCTGTGATCCAAATTTTACCGTTATAAATCTCTATTTTCCGGCATAATTTCAATCTCTTGATGTTGAAGCAAACTAATTTTTTTTTTGTATATACCTTCTTCACCTCCTTTGATATCTATTATCTATACATAAACTTAGATAATTCCTCAGATATCATACAAAAAAGCAAACGAAAAAAATGGCAGGTCGGCTCGGATGGCAATTTTTTACAGTCACCACCATGATTGTTAGCGACACACCATCCAAAGATCATTATCATTTCAATACCTTACTTTCCAAGAAGCCGCGGCTGTGATCCAAATTTTACCGTTATAAATCTCTATTTTCCGGCATAATTTCAATCTCTTGATGTTGAAGCAAACTAATTTTTTTTTTGTATATACCTTCTTCACCTCCTTTGATATCTATTATCTATACATAAACTTAGATAATTCCTCAGATATCATACAAAAAAGCAAACGAAAAAAATGGCAGGTCGGCTCGGATGGCAATTTTTTACAGTCACCACCATGATTGTTACCGACACACCATCCAAAGATCTTTCCTCGACTAATCTTGCTTATTGCATGCTTTCTGATCTTCACAATTTCGCCGTCATCACCACCGGAGACACCTCTGTTCTTTGTATCTCGTATCTTTTCTTGATTTTTTTTCTGCTTTATTTTCAGTTTTAATCACAGTTTATACGATATTTTTAGTCGCATTGTTTGATTGAAAACTTTCATCCTAATATATTTGTGGTACTTGAATTGAAATTACCCGTTAACTTCTATTTTTATTTCATCACTGAAACTTATTTTTTTGTAGACTAATTTTTAGTATAAAAATTATTTGATTGGACGGTCTTCATTGTCACAAATTGTTAGGGGACGCAATGCATTATAAGTTTGGGATCTCTGATCATATGACATCTATTGAGATTGGATGGCAGTGGGATTAAATGCTTTTTTTTTCGTAGGTTGATGCCGTTCTTCTGCCTAACCAGCTTAGAAAGAGATTTGTGAAAAGATTCATGCGGTTTTGCTTTGAGGCTGTGTCACCTGCCGAGACTTTTGACTCTTTGGTTTCCTCTAAATTCAATTGATAACATGAATCGGCTCTTGGGTCGTGATACTGGTGTGAGCCAAACCTAATAACCAATATCCAAACATCTGGGCCGAAGTAAAAGCCTAGATCACTGTGACTTTTTTTTTGCCCAGCGTACTATTCCACTATTTCTATTTCCAACTCCTAGCTACACCTATTTGGAAATTTAAAGTGGGTCCGATAAATCCAAATCCACACAAAGGGGCCACGCCTGGCCATCCCTGTCATAATACAGGCATGGATGTCGTAGTAGTTCTTCTAACGTTTCTCGTTTCTGAATTTTCAATTCTTTAGATTTTGATTTCCGTTGACCGCGATTTATTAAAACCCTAGCTCAGTCCGCCATAGTCACCGCGATCAAAGCTCCCTCTTATTCTCTCTCTTCCAATTTCGATCCACGTAATGCTCGTTTATGGATCGAAATTTCTTTTGCCAATGATTATTACGCTGGCTGATAGACTGATTGGCAGAGGGGGAGGAGATTGAGTGATCTATTAAAATGCAGCACTTTCCGACGACGATCGAGGAACAGTTGTTTCTGAAAGCTATTCGGGAAGAATGCCCGTGGGAGAATTTGCCCAAACGGCTTCAAGCCACTTTTAATTCTAAAGAAGAGTGGCACAGAAGGTTGGTTAGTTTGGATTCTACTGCTTACTCTTTGGTGTACTTTTTTTTAACTGCAGTTATAAGGATCATTTAGTTTGTAGCTTTGAAGAACTTCATTGTTTTGTTTTATAGAGTACTTGAGGATCAATTCTCCAAACAGAGCAGATTCTAACTGTTAGTTTTATTCTTTGAAGAGGAAAGAAAGAGGAAATACTTATTGCATGCTTAATATATGATTGATGGATTAGTTACTGTTATCGCATGGGAGTTCTGTGAAAGAATTCCTGAAATTAATTAGAAATTTGAAGTTTTGAACTGGCATTGCTCTTTATAGCCATTGCAAGAAAGAACATTGCGACTTACGAAGATAAGACACTTAGATTCTCCTATTAACTATTGAGGTTTGTCTTCCCCAAATAAGAATTTGTGCATTGATGTTTTGGTCAAATTGTTTGATGGATCTTCCGAGCATGAAGATGTTAGTGTAGAATTTGTTTTGCAATAGTCATCTGTAATTTGGCATGCTTCCGTTGTTTAGCTCTCTATCATGAAGCAATATATGTTTGTTAGATTTTGCAAATGTTTCTTTCTGGCATTTCTTTAAATAAAAGTAAATTGGTTTGGGATGCTGACATTTTTGAAAGCTATTTCATGATGCTAGCTCTACAGGCTATTGAATAGGTTGCTGTCTGTTTTCACCTGCCTTTTCAAATTACATTTATTTTTCTGCATTAAGCATGCACATAATGGTTTTAGATTGTTTCTAAAAACTATCATAGTTTTGGACCCAGAATGAAACTGAAATATATTCTTATTTTATCCCTATCAGTCTTTAGTATACGCTCTTGGGATAAATTTTCTATTACTTGTTACCCCTTTTATTTTGTATCTATCTTTTTTTTTTTTTTTGGTAACTCCATTCAGGATTATCGACCACTGTATCAAGAAAAGGCTCCAATGGAACACTTGTTTTGCTCGCAAAGTATGCAAAGAAAGTGACTATTATGAAGAGATGATACGTTTCTTGCGAAAGAATCTAGCGGTGCGCGTTAAAGAAAGCTCTTTAAACTTTTTTTTTTTTTTTTAAAATTTCCCTTGGCATGATTTGTTCTGTGATATGTTTTTAGAAAAAAAAAAAAAACTTTTGTTCTCATATGTTCAATATTCTTGTTTCACAATGGTAAAGGAATTTTTTTTAACTCTCAGTTTGGTACTTCAGTATAACTATGTTGGTTTGTTTCCTTTTGAAGTAGAAGCACTATCATAGTCAGAAACTGCACTTAAGTGCATTAGGGCAATGTCAGCTACATTTAGAATGGCTTTCAATTTCATAGTTTGACTGCTTGAATACATTATAAGAACTACTCCCATCAGTTGCAGTTCTTACAAGATGTTGAATGACTCTCTGCCCTTCAGTTTCCTCCTCAATACATTTCTACTGGTTCTATGCAGTTCACTTTTTGAATTTCTTAATTGCAGCTATTCCCTTACCACCTTGCAGAGTATGTTTGCCGTGTGATGAGGGTGTCTTCTTTCCGATATTACTGTGATATGATATTTGATGTCATGAAAAATGGTAATTGCTTCCTCCCATTTGGTATGACCGATGATGGAAAAAGTTTTGGTTAAAGATAAATCTGGCTGATTGATCTGCTAAGAAATCTCATATCTTGCATCTCACTACAGCTATGGTTGTTTTATCTTTTTGTATTTCAAAGATTTGTGTACGTTTTAAGCATATTGTTGAATTATTGTTTCCTATTATAGAATTGCTTATTCTTAAATTACACTAGATTGTTCTAGTTTAAAGTTGAATAAATCTATATTTATCTAAAAAATAACTAAATATTGATTGGCAGTGGCTGGTATGTGATTAAGTGTTTCTAGGTGTATGTAAGGACTTGATTGCATCTCCTTTTATCAGCATAGAAGTGTGAATTGTGCTCACAGTTTGCTGAGAAGGCAAGACACAAGAAAATGCAAAAGTAAAACACCTATATGGTGGTGTAATTGACCATTATTTACTAGGTAGACGAAAATTAATAGACAGTGTGAACTGTTTGGTGGAGTGTTGGATGGTTGAAACTTAAAACTGCATAAAAATTATATGCTGATAGAATTAGTAGTGAGACTGGAATCTAAACATGAATCACTTGCTAGACGAAAACTGGACACATCATGAAATGATTGCTTGAAGGATTGAGCAACTACAGATGATTATCTTTAAATACATTAAAAATGTAGTTTCCTTTATGCCCTTTGCCTCCAATTTTTTCCTTGGTAGATGGGGCTGAGCAAAAACACCTAGAAAACTGAAAAGCAGTTTGAATGTAGTATTTGGTTCGGGTAATAATTATGCTATTCAGTTTGGTTTTCGGTGCATATGTAAAAAACCGCAATTATTCGAACTGAGCCAAATTTTATTTTTTAATTAGTTTTCAATTATTTTATTCTTTATAACATAAAAATGAATATTTTATTTCTCAATTAGCAAAAAAAAGAAAAAGAAAAAAAAAATTTAAAATCCTATAGAAAAGATCTTTTTTTTATGATTAAAAAACCAATAATCCAGTAAATATACCTTCTAATTCTCATATGCCTCCTTTAATCTGTAATCCACTCTGATTTAAGATGTTTCTTCCAGTGCTTCTGATATTAGAAATATTAACATATGACAGTTTGCAGTATAGATTTATGCAATCTCTCTATAGTTTTTTTTTTGTTTTTGAAAATTATATTTAGATACTATAAATCCGTATCTAACATTACATTCTGGATTTCTCCAGTGTTTGGATTTACAATTTATATTACATTTGACTTGTTCTTATTGAGGTTTTTATTTGATTGGCTGATCAATCCTATAGTATTGAATGTTTACATGTTGTTTTGTAGACAAAGATGTGTGGGTTTATGCAGATTTAGTGCAGGATAGACACAAGAAAATGCAAAAGTAAAACACCTATATGGTGCTGCAATTGACCATTATTTACTAGGTAGACGAAAATTAATAGAAAGTGTGAACTGTTTGGTGGAGTGTTGGATGGTTGAAACTTAAAACTGTATAAAAATTGTATGCTGATAGGATTAGTAGTGAGACTGGAATCTAAACATGAATCACTTGCTAGACAAAAACTGGACGCATCATGAAATGGTTGCTTGAAGGATTGAGCAGCTACAGATGATTATCTTTAAATACATTAAAAATGTAGTTTCCTTTATGCACTTTGCCTCCAATTTTTTCCTTGGTAGATGGGGCTGAGCAAAAACACCTAGAAAACTGAAAAGCGGTTTGAATGTTGTATTCGGTTCAGTTTTTATTGTATTTGGTTCGGGTAATAATTATGCTATTCAGTTTGGTTTTCGGTGCATAAGTAAAAAACCGCAATTATTTGAACTAAAGCAAATTTTATTTTTTAATTAGTTTTCAATTATTTTATTCTTTATAACAAATGAATATTTTATTTCTCAATTAGCAAAAAAAAGAAAAAGAATAAAAAAACTTTAAAATCCTATAGAAAAGATCTCCTTTTATGATTAAAAAACCAATAATCCAGTAAACATACCTTCTAATTCTCATATGCCTCCTTTAATCTGTAATCCACTCTGATTTAAGATATTTCTTCCAGTGTTTCTGGTACTATATTAGAAATATTAACATATGACAGTTTGCAGTATAGACTTATGCAATCTCTCTATAGTTTTTTTTTTTTTTTTGAAAATTATATTTAGATATTATAAATCCGTATCTAACATTACATTCTGGATTTCTCCAGTGTTTGGATTTACAATATATAATACATTTGACGTGTTCTTATTGAGGTTTTTATTTGATTGGTTGATCAATCCTATAGTATTGAATGTTTACATGTTGTTTTGTAGACAAAGATGTGTGGGTTTATGCAGATTTAGTGCAGGATGGACCTTTGACCAATTACTGCTTAATGAATCAGTGTTGGCTTCGTATTTAGATAGGTACTGACCATTCCCAGGCATTTCTTGTTATTGGCAGAGCAACCTTATGACAGCATCCCAAATTTCAGCGCCGCTGATGCCTTGAGGCTTACGGGAATTGGGAGAAATGAATTTATTGACATCATGAACAAATGCAGGTCTAAGGTACTGGATCAGATTTTTGCTTACAATTTCATCTGTGTATGTATGTGCTATTGAGCATGATTTTGGTTGCTTCTGCTTGTCCTTGCTCTTTGATCACATGCATGAAAGAGATCCAAGTAAAATGCATGCACTCACACATGATTAAAACTCATCATCTTGCTTGGTAATGTGGCAGATGTACTTGGTGCAAAATAATTTTTTTTCTTTTCAAGCTGCATTGCCTCATTGCCTTGGTGTTTAAAGCAATACTAGACTGGAGAACAGAATTTGAAGTTTGAACTTCTTAGTTTGACAATTATGTTCATTACTCTTTTTATTTGAGAACAAAGGCAATGATAACATTAGTTTAAGCATTGATTTTCTGCCTACAGATTAGGGTTGTTTTAAAAACTGGCTAAGCTCTTATAATTCCCCCCTGAATCATCGGGTATAGATATGTTTGATGAATTATTTTGGTCATCTCCCATGAAACCATTCTAATAGACAAAATAATTGAAGTTGCTTGTGTTTTACACTGTAAACTTTTGATGGCACCATTTGTTATCATCTTACCCATTGTTATGAAAATAGTTATGAAAACTAGATTATATTTATGAATCCAGTACGGTACCTTTGTTATCATCTTACCTATTGTTTACTTATCTGGAGCTATCCAGAAAATTATGTGGAAGCTGAATAAGTCAATTGCAAAAGATATGTTACCTACCCAACCTGTGGACTTTCCAATTGAACCTTGGTGGGGAATTTGTCTTGTGAACTTTACCATAGAAGAGTTTAAGGTGAGGTTTCTGGTGGCTCTTTGTCTTCTTATCTAAAGAGTGTCATCAGATAAGCTGGATATTATGCCCTGTTCAGATTCATCTGCTTGTTTTGTTGGTCTAATCTGCATCTTCACAATTCTTTGTTTCTTTTATAGAAACTTTCAGAAGAAGAAATGGCAACGATAGATAAAATCTGCAAGGAAGAAGCTAATTCATTTATCTTGTTTGATCCTGATATTATAAAAGGTCTTTATCGACGAGGATTGGTCTATTTTGATGTTCCTGTCAGTCCAGATGACCGATTTAAAGGTTAGCTGTTTGCTTCCAGACTTCTGCAGAGTAATGTACATTTACCCTTCTTTAGATCTTCACTAAAATAATTAATTTTCAAGTGCTTTAAGTTGCAAGCTCTAAAATAGTTTCACTTTTTCAATTTATCTTTTATGCATCTATAGTAGGCGAAACATAAGTATTTTCTTTGTGATTTAAAACACTGTGAAGTGTGGAGTACTTGTTATCTTTTGGTTTTGCTAAAAGATGGCTCTCCTTAACCACTTGGAACTAAAGGAGAATGCAGGTATGTTGATTGACACCTGTGACCTGGCAATTCGTGTCAAGTTCGTATATTTTGCCATGTCATAATCGTGTTTAAGCTACTTTATATTTATATAAATTTTGAAATGTTAATAATTCGTATTTTATAGATTTTGAGATATGTATTTGTGTTATGTCGTGTTTTAATTACTTTATCCGTATCATATTCGTAATTTCATATAATCACTGTTCTATTACAGTTACCCACAGTTTACATCAAAAGATAAAAGTAGTCATCCCTCAACAGTCAACACTTATTTTTTCAATTCGGAGAATTTCCTTCTTATGTCTCAGAGAAAGCATAATCTTTTCCTTGAAACTGCACTTGGTTTAGGAAGATGTACTTAATGCTGTTACTCCTTGTCTTTATAGTTAGGATTGCTTTTCCATTTGCATTGTTTTTTCAAAAAATTTACCTTTGACATTAAAATCCCTTGAAGTTTGTTCTTCACAGTGGTATCTTTGTGAGTGTTAGCTAGTAGTAATTTGAAAACTGAAGTATACTATTTTTGGGCCAGAAAAACTGTAGTGTACTTAGAGCTGTCTTTTATTGATCAATTGATTAACCTTATTGGAAAGTAAATTCTTAGTTAACTTTCATATTAAGAAATTCTTCAGCTTTTTTTATTCTTTCTTCGCATGCATTGACCAGTGACCTTGTCCATGAAGTAAATAATTGCACCAACAGTTCAACCGGTTAAGAGAAATATAGAGAATCAAAAGATTCCCATCTTGGAGTGATTAATCACTCCCAAATGCAGCAAATAACTCTCCATAGCGGTCTAAGCTTGCTTTTTCCCACTTCTTCCTTAACCCTTACTACCATAGCAAGTATTTTGGAGATAAGAAACAATAGAAATAAGAAAGAACATGGTGTTAAGAGACCCTCTTGGTCAACCCTAAACACGAGAAAATCCTTTCCCAAATCTGCTTCCATTTTGAATCAGGAGGTAGATAAAAAGATACATCCCATTACATTGATCAGGTGTTTGTACTTTGTAGTGATTGAGGGGGTTGAAGGCCTAGAAGTGAATTATTTATTAGCCAAGCATTCTTCTTGGGGCCTCTCTGTTTCTTCCCTAAAAAATGACATTGAAAATAGAAATTATCCACCTTTTTAAATCTCTTTTTTCTTGGGGATGCTCTCTGTATAGCGGTTTACTTTATCGCAAGTTCTCTAGTGTTTACTTTTATGGATCTTCCTGCTGCTTAAATGTGTTTTGAATTTGTTAATGTGAGGTACTTGACCACCTCTGTTTGACTGCTTTTTTTGTTTCTGAATCAAGTTATTAATACTATTATGGTTCAGTTTCTAGACTTGAAGGGTTCATTTCAAACAAGGAGCAGTCTTATGAGGATCCTATTGAGGAGTAAGTTATTCTTGGATCTTTTGGTCATTTTAATGTCTTTTAGTATCAGTGCAACTAGGATTTTTATTGCTAGTAACTGCACTATTCAGGTTGCTATATGCAGTTTTTGTTGCTTCGAGTGAGAATGCTACTGTTGCTGAGCTGGCATTGACCTTACAAGCAGATCTTAGTCAACTGCAGGCTGCTGCATCTTTTGTTTGCCGCTTGGGATGGGCAGTAAAAGTTATTGACCCAGCATCTGTACTTCTAGAAAACACAACAGTACCTTTTGGTGTCAGCCTTACAGATGAAGAAGAAAACTCTCACCATAGTTCAACCTCAGCAAATATGTACACTGATGGTGAGGCTGCTCAACAAGGAGATTTTTGGGGAACAGAAAATTATGGCCTTCGTTCTAGTGATGCTCGGGTTGCTTTTGTTGTTGATGCTAATATAACATCTTATCTTATGATGGGCTCTGTTTCACCAGGTTAGCTACCTTTTCTCTTTACCATTTTGAATTTCTGGTTATGTCCCAGTCCCAGTCCCAGTCCCAGATACTGTTTTTCTGTTGGACATCATAACTTTTAATACAAAATAAAATTTCGCAAAATAAGCTCATTTTAACTGTTTTGAAATTTAAAAACTGTTTTTTTCTAAACGGTCAAACTTCAGCTTTCTAGGGTAGAGAAGGTGCTACAAGATAGGCCAAGAGGAACTAACTTGTTATTCCATGGTTTTGGTATTATGGGGTAGGAATACACATATTCCAGCCTTTCTAGCTTGCACGTGATGATGATTAGACAGGTTCCTGTGTTGTGTGTAATAGTTTGTGGTTTATTATTTACACCATATGCATGTGCATGTACATGTACATGTATTTACTGTTTCCTCTTCTCTGACTTAATTTGTATGTCCTCTTACTGAGTTTTTTTGCAGGATTGAAATCTCATGCTGTGACATTATATGAAGCAGGGAAACTAGGCCATGCTAGCATTGCAGATCTTTGCAAAGATCTGAGCACGTTGGAGGGAACAAAATTTGAGGGAGTATTGCAGGAATTTGCAAATCATGCATTTAGTCTCCGCTGTGTCTTGGAGTGTCTACTATCAGGTGGTATTGCCACTGATACTAGAGCAGTGGGAATTGCTGATAAAAAGGGAGTGTCAGCTCCAGGCTATGATGAGTCTACTCTGATAGCTGACACCTCATTGACTGATATATCAAAACAATCTGCTACTAATGAAACTGAAGAAAACATTAACAATACCAGTAATTTGGAAACATCACGGGAAGATTATGTTTCTGTACCTGAAACCGCTGGTGATGACAGATCTGCCACCTCATCAGAAGACGGTAAGCTCTCGAGTGAGGTTTTCAAGTCAGACATGAATGTCCAAAATGATGAGAAAATGATACAGATGGAAGGGCTTGACATAGGAAAAGGAACTTCAAGGAGGAGAAAGAAATATCGAGTGGATATCCTCCGCTGTGAAAGCTTGGCTGCTCTGTCAAAGGCAACCTTAGATCGGTTATTTCTTCGTGACTATGATATAATTGTGTCTATGATTCCTCTTCCACATTCATCCATTCTTCCTGGACCAACAGGTCCTATTCATTTTGGTCCTCCCTCGCACTCATCAATGACACCATGGATGAAATTGGTGCTATATTCAACAGTGGCTAGTGGACCATTATCAGTTGTTTTGATGAAAGGACAATGTCTACGCATGTTACCTGCACCGTTAGCTGGTTGTGAGAAAGCCCTTGTATGGTCTTGGGATGGTTCAGCACTTGGAGGCTTAGAAGTAAAATTTGAAGGAAATTTAGTTAAGGGAACTGTACTCCTACATTGTTTGAATTCTCTTCTTAAATGCTCTGCAGTTATAGTACAGCCCTTCTGCAGATATGATCTTGATGGTTCCGGAAAAGTTGTTACACTTGACATACCCTTGCCCCTTAAGAACTCTGATGGATCAGTTTCTCAAGTAGGGGATGAGCTAGGACTACGTGCAGAGGAATGTTTGAAATTGAATGATCTGTTAGCTGACGTGGCTCACAAGATAGACTTATGGACAGTTGGTTACATTCGCTTACTAAAACTTTTTAAAGAGAGGGAGTTGGATCATTTTGGCCCCGTTGAGAAGTATGAATGGGTTCCACTGACTGTTGAATTTGGGATGCCACTTTTCAACCCTAAATTATGCAATAATATATGTGAAAGGATTGTCTCGTCACGGCTGCTTCAAGCAGATTCACTTACTGAGCATCATGATTCAATGCAAAGCATACATAAAAGGTTGCGTGATGTTTGTGCAGAGTATCAAGCAACAGGTCCGGCTGCAAAACTTCTTTACCTGAGGGAGCAGCAAAAGGATCATTCAAAGCAACTCATGAACTATGCTAGTAGTGGAAGGTGGAATCCGCTGTTAGACCCTTCTTCTCCCATTTCTGGAGCATCCAGCGAACATCAAAGATTGAAACTTGCCCGTCGACAGCGTAGTCGGACTGAAGTTTTGAGCTTTGATGGTAGCATTCTTAGGTCTGTCAAAGCAGTCTACTTACTTTTTTTCTTCCTCTGAATGTTTTCTGCTTATTCTAGTGTTTGGTTATGTATTTGTAATGTCGAATGATATTTGCAGATCATATGCTATAACTCGTACTTTTTTCTTCCTCTTAATATTTCTTCTCATTGTAATGTTTGGTTATGTATTATTTATTCGTAGTGCTGAATGATATTTGCAGATCATATGCCGTAACTCCTGTGTATGAAGCTGCCACAAGACCTGTTGAAGATTCCACTCCAGTAACTTCAGCAAAAGCTGATCCTGATGAAACTGACAGCAATGAAATAGTTCTTCCTGGTGTTAACCTTCTTTTTGATGGTGCAGAGTTGCATCCTTTTGATTTAGGTGCTTGCCTGCAGGCTCGCCAGCCAATTTCACTAATAGCAGAGGCAGCTTCAGCCTCTACATCTTCTGCAATTAATTAAATAGGCGTTATGAATATGAGAAGCCTCGACTGAATATCTGCCTGTATACCGACAAATAGAAGTTATTAAGTCCTTCAAACTGGCATATCTGCTTCATCGTTGAAGTCCATTCCATGGATGTGAGCTAGCAGTTACATCAAGGGTAAATATCAAGATTTTCTATGATAACAAGATACTTACTTTTTTTTCATTGGTTTCATAAACTTCTAGGTATCTTTCCAATTAGCATTTGTCACCATGTGTAGCCACTTAGCTGCTAACCTGAGGACTACTATTGGTGCAGAATGCAAAGAAGGCGATTGAGGGTTAACTTGTTACCTTATTGTATCCGTGGGGCTTCATTATAGTATTTTATAGATTTAGGGTTTATTTGTGAATTTAATTTTATATCATGATTAGGATCTTAGTTTTTTGTTTTGAGAATAATTCTTTTAGGATGAGCAACGAGGGTTGCTTTTGGAGTCCGTATAAAATTATAAATCAAATATACTCTTTTGATTGAGATAGAGAATATTATGAGAGATATTTTAGCACTGTTGCTATTGTCAACTGTACGATGCAATCTACCATAGGAGCGAGTTAGACCTTTCAGATTTGGGATTTAAACCCTGCTTTATCTGCTTTGGCTGATCTTATTGTAAGGCAGGATCATTTGTACTCTTCTCGCATTATAAATTCCAATTCATTCCATCAGAAAACCCTAGCAGTGATTTTGAAGGTAAAGGGAACCCTAGGTATAAGTTTATGGATCTTTTTCTTCATTCAAGTTTTTTCCTGTTTTCCTCAGGAATTTCAGATTGTAAGACAAAACAATGAATCCTATTCCTAGCCCCTTGTTGTTACTGTCCTACATCAGGAAGTGAGATTCAGTTCTGATTATGTTCACTGGCATATATATATATATATATATATATATATTGCCTGAAGTCTGCTTCCAGATTTTGCTGCGGGGTTAGTATGTCTTGTGAAAGAGAAGAGAAATATTTATTTGTCTGTGAGGTTGATTACTGAAATCTTACCCATTTTCTTGTTGCTAATTGGCTGCTGCAAGAAGAGGTGGAAACTCAATTTTGACATGCTATCTACATATGTAGGAAAAGCAAAGATAGTTTGCTTTTCATTTTTCATTTTTTGTTATATAAAACAGTTTTAGCATTTTAGCTGCCTAATTTATATATAATAAGAATATTATTCAAAATTTTATGCTAATTCTTGTATGTAGAATATCTAAACTACGATGAAATGCCTGTATTTTTTCTTCTTTTAGAGAAAGGGAAATTCGATCTGTACTCTCAGTTGAGGTGAAAGCCGAGGAGAAATTACTATTTGAGAATTGTTTTGATTCGATAAAAGAGTATAAATGTTTAGTCTGTCTAATATTTTAGAAAACAAATCGAATAGATTGTTGAAAATGAAATGAGAATATTGAGCACACTTTACAGTTGACATATGCGTGTGTAATACTTCATTGATGCACAAAAATTGACAAATTTCTCCTCCTATAATCTTTATTCCCTTTCCAAAATTTAAACTTGATATAATTAAATTTATTTATTTAGTTTTTTTAAAGAAACTAATAAGTTGTAAATTTGTATCCTACAGCTGCATTTTTTGTGCCAGCGTTCAAAATAAGTTGCTGAGTATTGTGCCAGATATGCAGCCGCGTCGCCATGATTGATGCTAATAATTTCTTCTCTTAATCAATCAGGTTATGTTACCCTATCAGGACCACCTGCAAAGTCAAAGGTAAACGCAAAAATCCCTCTTTTTTGCAACTTTTACTACTTTGTTTTTTTAAATTACTTTTAAGGTAACAAACTATCATCAATTTAGCCAAAAATAACAATATCTGTTAGCATGTCATGTGCTAAAAGCTGTTTTTATAAGTTATTAAAGTTATAACTTCGATTTTTAAGAATGTTGTTTAAAGTACCATAATGAATTGCGAATTATTGATTGGATTAAATTGGAAATGGAAAAGAAAAAAAAAGGAATATTATTTATATTTGAGTAATGGAATAACTAACTAACAAAGAAGCTGGATTTTAGTTGAAAACTGTTTAGAAGAAACCAAAAATTGAGTTGGTTGGCGTGGGGTTAAGGTTAAGGGGGGGGGGACGCGGAGATATTTTCATCGATGACAGATAGATGTAGACCCACATTAGGCTATGATTTGTATGTTATATTTTTCAGTACATTGAAAATGATAGTTCCATGAATGAAAATAGGAATTTTACAAACAAATGTTTCAAAAGCACTCTTTAATATTATTTATATATTAAAAATATTTTCATTTACTTTATCAAAAATAATGAATAAAGTTTTAATGTAAATAAATAATATAAATATTATTAGTTAAACTTAACAACTACTTTAAACACAATAGTTAGCAAAACTCGAAAGAATATTGGACGAACAACATCCAATCATAAGGGATAGAAGAAATTTTGTTTCAAAATTAAATTAAAAATTGATTTGATTTGATCAAGGAGAATTTCCTATTTTTTATTTTCTTAAATAAAAAAAAAATTTCTTACGGAAAAGTTCTCACCAACGAAGATGATCGACTCGCTGTTATCTAGAAAGCTTAAAACCAATGCTTAACAAAACTTGTACGTGTATGTTGCTTTATGGTGATATTTATTGTGAGATATTTTACATCAAATATATTTTAAAGTGAAGTGTTGATTTATAAGAGTTTTGAAATTTAATAAAATTAATCATAATTTAAAATAATACGTAAATTTATAAAAAAAATTTGTACTTAATAAAATATGTTTCTTTTCTTAAAAAAAAGAAAAAAACGAACGCGTTTCGGAGTTGTCGAACGAAGAAGTTTGACGGTTGAGATTCTCTGATTAAGATCATAACGGGACACGTGTATGTCAATGATGAGTTTGGCTTTTACCTTGCAAAGAAAGTGTGAGTCTCGGCTCCTTGAGATTGATTTCACTTGTTTCCCTAGACTTCTTGTAAATTGTGATATGCCCATCGTAATTTTTTTTCATTAAATTAATTAATAATAATGATAATCATTTCTTTTTGCAATGTCAACTAGAAACACATAGCCATGGCTTTGGGAAAAAAATGATACTAAAATTTTATTTCAAGTCAAAATTAAGTGCTTCTCTTTTCAAAATATTATTTTTTTACTCACATAAAAGATTATTTCATTTTAATTTTAATTATATTATATTAAATATAATAATTGATTTTATTTATTATGTTAGAGTGAAGATATTATTAAATATAGCAATAGTAATGAAATATTGAAATCTTAAGAGAAAGTGATCTAATTCATAACAGTGAATTCCGGGCTCTGGACTAAATTGAAATTAAGCAATAACTTTTTGGCCTTGACAAAAAAAATCAGAAAACACCAAAGTAGTAGAAGTGAGGAGGAAAAAGAATTCTGCCAAACCTCCCCCACAAGGCCCAACCTTTCTATAAATTTCTCCCTTGCCTCCCTCTTCAATCAGTTAACCTACTGCCGCTTCCCTCTTCTACTCTCAGACTCTCAGTCTCGGTCTCCTCGAATTCTATTTCGCTTTAATCTCTTTAACAATGGCCAAAGCTTTCGTTTGCTTAATTCTTTTAGCCCTTATAGCCAGCTGTGCTGTTGGCCAAGCTCCCAGCTCTGCCCCAACCAAGTCACCACCGTCTTCCTCCCCCACTCCAGCCCCCAAGACCTCCTCTCCAACCACCGCTCCTACCGCTTCCCCAACGGCTTCTCCGCCTTCAACCACCACTCCGCCTCCTCCATCTTCTACCCCTGAATCTTCTCCAGCTTTCTCTCCTACCGGCTCCCCTCCCGCTCCTCCCACCGGTGCTCCCGGCGCTGCTCCTCGCACATCCTTCATCGGCCAGCCACCAGCTTCATCTCCAACTTCTCCTCCAAGCGCTGCGGCTTTGAATAGAGTCACTGTCGCTGGATCCGCCTTTACAGTCGTTTTGGCAGTGGGTGCATTGTTGATGTAGATCTGATCTGACTTTGGGGGAGGACTTAGAATTTCGATTGATGATTTTTATTTTTAGGCCATTTTTAAATTCTTATTGTTAGTAGGAATTTTAGTATAGTATTTCTTTTCTTTTCCTTGTTAATTTTTATTTACACTACATAAGTGCCCGCTTCACCCCTGGCTCGACCCATATGTTTACTTTAATTTTGGTTTCTTCATTAATTTTCTCCTCTTTTTTTTTTGCAGTCAAATTGCCTGCAACTTAATACTCTATCGTTTATCCTCTGCCTATCCTATATTTTTATAGAGTTTTATCCGCAAGAAAGATTTGCATTCATACGCATCAAATACAGCAGTTTATTTCATCCTTGGAATGAAAGGTATTTACATGAAAATATAATATAAATCAAATTTCACAAAAAAATTAAAAATTAATTCATATCAATTAAACTGCTCCTTCAATACCATGATAAATGTTATTTAAAAGTCTGCATCAACCCCAATTGATAGCAAAATGGCACAATGAACCTTATAAACTTAAAGACAGTCCATCTCAATCCTAATAATTTGTTATAATACGAGTTTTGCTGGAGGTGGTAATTTTATAAATTGTTTACTCTTGGATGTTATTATTATCGTTATTTCCTATTTCTTTTTTATATTTAATTATGTACCTGTATTTATTTCAGTTCGATGCCTTTTTTTGTGATGATTTAATTCAAGTTTAACGAGTGATTTGAAAAGAAATTTAACAGACAAATCCGAGTGAGATGATTAGTTTAGCGAGTCGAGCGTGCGCGTGAGTCAAACGTTATTGTGAAAAATGGCAAAAACCCTCAAACGTGCGGTGCGAGTGAGTGTGGAAACTTGGGAGACTGGAGGAGTGGTGCGTTTGTCTTTATCTGACTGATTATGTTTTATTTCTGTTAAGAATGCTGAGCGACAGCTGGAAAGACTGAGATTTGTGCTGCTGTTTATTGTTTTTTTCCTTTTTTCCTTTTCTTTAGTTTGACTCATTTTAGCAGGGAGGTCTGAAGATGAACGGATAAATATACCAAATTTATATAGTATAAATATTAAAATATATTAAATTTTATATAAAATAAATTATTAATATATTAAAATTTATATAAATATATAATTTTTTAAATATAATTATAACATATAAAAATGTAAAAATATAATAGATACGTATATTCATACCGAAAGAGTAAAAACTATCATGAGATCACAGCTGTTATGTTACAGACACCGATGTACATATTGTCATTTTTGACTACATCATCATACACATGCTACTCCAACATGAAGCATGTTCGATGTTTGTAAAACTAAAATTTCAGTTAATCATTTGGATTTTGTAACGTAATTCAATAAATGTTCATGTTTGTTAAAAAAAATAAAGTCCGGAAATTCAAAAGGAGATAGAAATAATGACATAATACATTGTGCTTTATGAGTATTATTTGAATTTATTATACATTTGTCCACTCATCTTTTCTCATTTTACGCTCAAGATAAAATTAAATGAAAAAAAAAAGAGCAAGTATTTGTTGTATAAAATCATTGAAATTAAAAAAAAATTCAATAATTTATCCACATATGGTACGATTATTTATAATTATGGTTAAATACAATTGAAAATCTATGTAAACATTTGAATCAAAATTGTTTGATGGTCCTTCTGACTCAAATGAGCTCATTCCAAGAATACTCCATTGTAGGGGTGACCAAAATATAATTTTCGTAAAAATACTTTATACATTAATAATCCAAAACCTTTAAACTCAGTAACTTTAATTAGATTCGTTCACAGCAGACAATTCATCTGAATAATAAAAATATTTTTAATATTTTTTAAATAATAAAATAAATTTAAAATATAATTTAAATTTAATCTGATTTAAACTTAAATAAAACAATTAAAAAGTTTCGAATTAGGTCTGTCCTGATCATTAGCATCTCTCCCTTTACCAACTTTTCCACTTTTTTTTTTTATTATGCAATAATTGAAAATATAGAAAGCAACTTTTTTTTTTCCACTTCTGAGAACCACAACCAAACCTGAGAAAGAGGTGATTTGATAATACCTCTTCCTCTAATAAAATATATAAAATATTCGAAACCCAAAGAATACAACGCAAAAGTTGATAAAGGCAAAGGCACAAAAATCATAGGGTGGAAAAGCTCCTGGAGATTACAGAGCTGACTCCTTAGAATGGAACCGCCAATCATCATGTGGAAAACTCAAAACCCAATACATAATGAGAATGATGCCAGATTGGGCTCAAAAGGGCCGATGTTGTGAGTTTTGGATTTAGAAATATAGAATTGGGGGGGGGGGGGTTGGACCCGTCGAAGTTTAATTTAGCGCGTTGTTGTTATTTGTCATTAATTGGAACTTTTTGATCTTGTTAAATGTTAACCATTATTTCCTTTTTACTTCCCGTAATAAATATCGATAATTAAAAATAGTTGAATACAAAGAGATTATTCAATTTTCATGTTATAATTATTATTTAAATTTTTAAAATTTTACGATAAAAAAAAATCGAAAACAAGATAATAATGCCTCTATTGGCCTATCCCTGATCAGGTAGTCAACCTTGCCAAAGCTTGTAAATAACCAAAACAAAGAAAGTATTATTATGCCACATATCAGAAATAAGAGAGCCCCAATGGCTATGGCAAAAGGCCAAGGCGTGTGCTTCATGAATTACTAGCAGGCGGAGAGGAAGCAGCATCGGTGCCCAGAGATGGTGTCACCGATGGCAGTGGCGTTGATTCAGCCGTAACATTGACAAGAAGCCTCATGCCTTGGGCACAACGGCCAGCCACACCACAGATGAAGTAACGACGGCCGGCAATGTTGAGAGAAAAGGTGGTAAAGCTACTGTTGTCGGAGTATCTTGGATGGCCCGAATTGCATGTATTGTAGTCATTTTTAGACGCACACATCCACGGAAAGACCAGTAGGATAATCGAACACTAGGGAACAAATTTTCAGCCTGCAAGCTCATGAGACCATAAATATTTTTAAACTAATTTTAAATTATTTTTGAAATATTATTAGAGTACCATTCAATGAAATTTTTAAACTCTACTAAAATATTTAAAAAACTGACAATTTTATCTTTTTGTTATATTAATGTTTTTAATATTTTTTTTTACTCTGCCATACACTAAGTCATGAACATGTTACCTTATTAAATTACTATAACAACTATTAAATTATCAAATTTGTGATCAAAATAATAATTTATTAAATAATTAAAATGTTATTAAAAACTTTAAATATAAAAAATAAGTAGTAAACAAAGACAAAGCCGCAAGTATAGTTTACTTTAAAGGAAAAAAATAGGGATAAAATTAGAAAAAAAATAGAAAAGAATTCTTTCACTAACTTCAATTAATAGATGTGAATCAGGCATAGTAAAATCATACCAAGAGAAAAATGGCGTAATTGGACTCCAATAAAAGATGCAATCAAACTAAAGTGTCCTCTTTGAATCCAAATAAAGCTTTACTCTACGTTTGGATTGGGGTAATAAAAGAAAAAGTAAAACAAGGAAAAATGAATTTCTTTCCCTTATTCGAATAAACTGTTCTTTTCTTTTTATTTAAGGAAAAGCGAAAGAGAATTGAATATCCTTCTTTTTCATTTAAAATGTTTGAGTTTTATAAACACTAGTTTGAAGTAAACTAAGGGAAAAAGAAAGCTATTTAAACGAGAGTTTTATATTTACTTTATTTTCTTCAACCTTAGTTTTTTTTTTTTTTATTATTATTATTATCTATTCAAACATAGTATTAGTAAGATAGAATTAATTTTTTAAAAATTGTCAGTAATGAAAAAAAATTATATCTCATGATATAACTAATTGATTAACAAGAGAAAAGCAAATAAAAAATTACATAACACGTATAAAGTCATGTGCATCAATCAAATAATATGTTAACAAAATGTTAAATTTTTAATTTCGATAATTAAAATTTAACTTCAAATACATATAAAAATAAAGTTATATAAGAGTTGACGACTGAGCGAGGAAATCACAGACTTCGAAGTGTTTGGATTTAGCCCATGCATTATAATCAATGCGAGGAATCCAGCCCAAGTTCTCACCAACAGTGAAAACTACATCCTGCAGGGTCGGCTGCAGGATCTTGCACCAGACCACTAGCACAAGACCAACCATTGTCACCCATGACCCCAAGCATGCCATTTTGTTGACAAAAACCATGCAAAATAAAACAGACGATATAAAATTGAAAAATTGACCTTTTTTGTGATAAGAGGGAAAATGGATCAATTTTTTTTTTAATATTAGTGTTATTTTTATTTGTATATTTTATTATATCATAATAATATTTAAATTATTTTTATAAATTTTGATAAATTAATAATTTATATTATATCGATTTTAAGATATATATTTATTTTACGTTACATTATATTTTAATTATTTTATTTATATTATATTTATATAAACACATTCAAAATAATCAGGTAGAGATGAATTTATGGAAAGGCTAAAATAGTTTGGTCCACTTATTGCCATTATAAATTTGGTGGCTAATTAAAATTTCCTCTTTTATTTGGTTTTGTATCTTGGAAAGCCATCTCACATGACATTTTTTTATACATGAAAGGGTTAAAAAAAGACAGAGCTATATTTAATGTGTTTAAGTATATAAAAGAAACTATTTAACTATTTTTGTGAGTAATCCTTTTATTACTTTTAATTAAGAAGGCAGACCCTATGCTATTTATAGCGTATATCAGCAGTTTTTTTTTTTTTTTTTTTTTAATTTTGACCTGTATAATAACCAATAGTTGGTTGGTACGTTTAAATATGAAAGCATAAATGGTGCGCTGTAAAGTATGCAGCAAGTATATAAACTAAAGTATGTTTGGGTTGGGTTATCAAATCACGAAGAAAATTTAAATTATTTTAAATTTAAATTATTTTAAAATTAATTTTTTTAATATTTAGATTATTGAAATTAAAGGTATTTTGAATTTAAATTATTAAATTTAAAATTAATTTAATTTCAATCCATTTAAGTTAATTTTTTGAATCATTTTAAATTTCAATCCAGTCAAAAAAATTTCAGTTATTATTTTTTAATTAAATTAAATTAAATTTTAATTTTAAATAAAAATATCGAGTTAATTTTGTCGACCCTACTTGCAACGCAAATTTTATATTTGTAATTGGCAAGCTATGCAGGGGCTACCCTATCAATTTAATTTGAATTAGACGTAACGTGTCGTCATCCGAAGACGATGGCCTTTTTCTTTTGCGTGTGTTGGGGGGGGGGGGAGGACTACAATTGCCTTTATAGGTTGATTAATGAGTATTAAACAGCAAAAATTTGAGAGTGTCATGGTATTGTCATAACTCAAGAAAGTCCAACAAACTAATCCTAAAAGATAGTCACTTACGATTAGTTGCTAGTTTTTAGTGGGCTGTATCAGTATTTTGATCAAATTTCAACTTCATCCTGCCTCTTGGATTAAAGGGATTGTGGAAAGAGGAAGGGTTATCCCCATCGTCTTCTCTTCATCCATCCATCGTCATACCAAATTAAGAAACTATTACTCAAAAACATTACCGTTATCAAAAGATAAACTTGTTAAATTTAAAATTTAATTTAATTAATTTATATAATTATCTTTAAAAAATAATATCTAATAAATATAAAATTTAAATTTAAGTATTTACAGCCTCTTCTCTTATTTGTACCAAAGAAAAAACCAACCTGTTGGAGTTAGCTTCTACTTGTCCTCTGTTTTGTGATTGATCATATGTATATATATTTTTTGCTCAAACTTGCTGACGTTGTCAAAGGGTAATGGGATTATTGAAAATTTTAATCAATGTTCCACATAGAACATAAATACAACAATAAACAATAACTCATATATTGTACATAATGCCATGAAAAAGTAACCTGCTTATTCATAAAGATAAGCGATGATCCTCAATACAAACAAGATAAAAAGAAAGGAAAAACAAAATGAAGATCAGCACTGCCTCTATCCTGATCAAGACCAATACTCATTGCCACCAAACCCCAGCAGCTTATGAAATGATCATTACAAATAATGAAACCCAAGCTGTGACAAAAGCCAGAAATGGGGAGAGACACCATGAAGATGAGGAATCCGGGACGTTAGTTGATGTAGTTGTAGTAGATGGAGTGGTGGTTGATGGTTTATCACCAGAAGGTGGCGAGGAAGATGAAGATGGTGACTTGGATGTTGTGGATGAGCCTGACTCAACCTTGACTGCAAGCTTCATGCCATTCCCGCAATGTCCAATCACACCACAAATGAAGTAATGAGTTCCGGCGGTCTTGAGAGCAACGGTTGTGGCTCCGGTGCTATCGGTCGTGATTGCATTGCCCACCGTGCACGTACTGTAGTCACTGGCACTCACTTCATCCACTGTGTGGCTAGTTGGGTAATTGAAAACTGGGGAACCCAAAAAAAAAAAAAAGGTGAAAATGTTACTTGATAGATCAAACATTATTATTTGACTAGAAAGTACATGAATATGAAAGATCTAAGATAATATTAAGTAGGTTTTATTTGTGTCTAAATATGTTATACAAAGAGATTGGGGTTTAAGAAATCACCAAGGCTATCGCCAACTTTGAAGGTCTTGTCTTTAGTCCATGTGCTATAATCAACACCAGTTGTCCAGCCGGAGGCGTCACCAACAGTGTAAACGGTGCCCAAGCTTGGCACAACCATGCACGAGACTAGCAAAAGACAGGCCACTCCCACATTCGTTCTCGCCATTTTCTCGTGGAAAAACAAGACAGAGTAACGCTGTGAAAACAGAGAGATGTAAAAGAAGAGTAGCTTCTTGTGATAACAATTTCTGAAATGGAGTTCCTTATATAATATCATGAAAGGGGGAGTGGAAGGAATAAATTTGGTCCATTTAATTCCAAACAAACCAATATATGTGAAAAGGAATTCGTTCCGAAAGGATGAATCCTACACCTAATCCAAAGGAATCGTGGGTCCCGAATAAAATTGTTAATAGTTGGACCGAATCAAATTTAAGCTTTTGTATTAATAAAGATTTTGTTTCTTCAAGCGTGGTTCAAAATATTAATAGAAAAATTTATATAAGCTCCATTAATTTTATAAGGATGCTGCCCCGATTTCACAAATTTATTCAAATTTATATGTAAAATGATTGATTCTTATTAAAATTTATATCAACAATATTAACAAATCGACTAGATCTGAAAAAATAATTATGTTCAAAATTCAACCTGTCTTTAAACAAGCTTTACTTTTTTTCTAAATCTATTTTTGGATCCATATTTCTATAGCAATCATCTCAAATATAGAGCATATCTTCAAGTTTAAATAAATAATAGAGGAATTCTCTTACCCTATATTTCCTTTTTATTGTCCTTCACCTAAAACAATGGTTGTCAAAAAGGCTTACTGTAATGGTGGTTATATTATTTTTAAACAAAGCCAGTTCAAAAGACATTAATTATGCATTCCATGTGAAGAAACTCCATTAATATATTTTTAATGTATACTTTAGAGATCCTTTTACCCATTATAATGGTGGATTGTAAATTAAGAAAAGCACGAAAAAGTTCTTTGTATTCTTCGGATTGTTTATAAAGAGGTTAGTTGTTGTAATTATGAGGTGTTGCCACCATTGGTATTTTATGAGAAGTTATTGTCAAACAGATGGAGAAGGTCATACTCTCAACCATTGTGATTAAAGGAGAGATGTGGTAACGCAAACAGGGTGGAACATGTAAATAACATGCTTGAAGCCTACTCAAAACAAAATGAAAATGTTATCCTTATTAAGGAGACTAACCCTCTCTGCCTCTTTCTCTTTGAAACATAAATCTGGCATTCAAACAACCCCATAAAAGGACATTTTTTCATTGAATATATGGTATCTTAGTAGTTTCAAAAAAACAAGAAGCTGAAAGAGAAAAAAAAAAAAAAAGAAAAAAACCCAAAATAGGAAGAAAAGCTTCACAGTTTTCCTTTTCATTAGGCTTGGTTAAAGGTTCTTTTTTTCTTTTTTTTTTTTTTTTTTTTTTTGAAAAGGTAGTTTAAAGTTTAAACTTCAAAGCTATCAAAACATTAGCTTGTGGGAAAACAAAGAGGAATTCAAATGCATTTATTGGCTTGCGAAAGTTATAAAATGAGGAATTCATTACGGTGTGTAACAATGTAGGAGGTAAGAAAATGTTGCAATTCTGCTCCTCTACGAGTTGAATTGAGACATGAATTGAACGAAGTCATTGCAATATTGTTGATAGAACTTGTTAAAGCATGTGCAGGTTGCCAAATGGATAATGATTGATACCCTTTTCTATCTATACATATATATTTTTAAAAAATTATATGTAAAATCCTTGATTCTAATTTCTATGATCTTTAAATTTGTTTTTGAAAAACTGAAACACTGAAAGAAAGAGAAGGATGATTTATCCCCGACTAAATAAACTCAAATTATTATTTGATAATAAAAAATATTTTATATTTAAATTTAATTATAAAATATATAAATATTAATATATTTTTTTAATATTTTAATATTATTTAAATAGTTAAATAAATTTAAGTTTAATCCAATTCAAGTTTAAATAAAAAAAAAATTTTTAATTCACGATTTTAGCACGAGTAAGTTTCAACGTATAAAGGTATTATCTTCATGCTTTGCTGACAGTATTTTCTTTGAATTTATCCCAAGAAAAAAAAAAGGTTTAGGCGTGTCCAGATTTTTATCCAAATCTTCCACCTAACCTGAGATTGGAAGTCTTCATGGGGCATGATTTAACTCAAGTGGTGAAAAGAAAGGTCATTCCCCCTACTTTCCCGAAGTAAAGAAGCAGCTAAAATCACCCAAAAGGCAAATAGTTCATGTATGTTCTTAAGGAAGGTGGGTTCGGTTAATGGGGTTTGGTTAATTGAGCCGTTGGGGTCCAGTTGGTTTAGGCAAACTGCCCTTAGGATGCGATTCTAGCTATCCTAGCCTGGTCAGCTGGTATGATGCCGATGGGTTTTCACCAACTGCATGCTTTTGTGGATCCCCCAAATCCCTACTTTAATCGTAAGCTTTATATTTCTTTTGCTCTTCATCTGGCTGTCTTCCTCCTTTTTGGCTAATGGGACCTCAGCCTCACCAAGGCGGCCAACCACCGCCAGCAAAGAAGAAAAATACACATTATTTTTTTCCAGGAAAAAAATGCAACAAAATTTACGCGTGCTACAAGTAATAATGAGGTAATGATTTTGTTTAGTACCATAAAAATTTCATTAATTGGTTAAACAAAGATTAATATTACAAAGTGCATGAATTAGATCTAGTATTTAAGCCAATTACTTTATATAATTATTTTAAAAAATTACATTAAATGAATTTAAATTTTGATCTTTAACCATTATAAACTTTTCCCTTGTTTTCCCATCTTCGGCCTCTTTTATATAGGAAAAAGAGTGCATCTGTTAATTGTAAAACAAATACTAATACTACTATTTTTTTGAAAATATTAAAATTTAAGTTCATATTTAATGTATTGATAGTTTATAACTATCGCTGAATCAAATGATATCATTTTATTAAAAATTTTAATTTTAATAAAATCACATCGTTCATTTTATTTATTATATATAAATTTATATGTTGTTAACGCGTCGAATATATATCTTTAAAATTTTAACTAGGTCTAGAAGCCAGAGTTTCCTGGTTTGGTAACTTTCCTTGCAGTCCAATAAAAGATTGAGAAAATTGACCAAGATTTAGAAGCTGGGTTCCATGAGGAAAAAGGAAATAATGCCAGGTCTACCTAATAATTTTGTCTGGCTTTTAAAATCAATTGGATTTCCTTCTGCTATATTCCTCTTGTTCTCCATGTTTCTTGTTCACAGTTCTGAGATCTTACAGCTTTTCATTCTCAAATGTTCTTAGTTCATTCTAAGCAAAGGGTGTAAATTCATGAATCATGGGACAACCCGACGGATAGCTGCTGCCTCCCACAAATTATCAGCTGACAGATCCATTTCCCCTCTGTTGTAGCAACCGTTTTCTCTACACAACGGTGTAATTGTTTTACTTACATAATTGCAGCAATGGCATAATCCCTCAACAATTGAGGAAGACGCATTCTATATTGCCTGAAATATGTAAAAGAAAAAACAAAGAAAACTAATTTTTTTCAAAAATTTATTTTTAGAATTGCAGCAACAGTGTCATGGTCTTAGAGAGGAGTCAGGAATCCTATATCAACTATATTTTAGAGTTCAAATGGGGGGTATATAAGTGTTCACACCATCTTCAACTTATAAGATTTCTTTTGTGAACAAAACTGTGAGATCTAATGGATTGAAGTAGACAATACATACAGGTTAGTGTGTACCATGACACATGGCACGAGACCGCAACTTGTAGTCTGTTAAGACTAACATCAGCCTTAACAGGCTGTGCTTCCTTTATATGAACACAACAACGCAGCAGTTGCCAGAACTTGATTCACCCAGAGTTCATAAAGCATGCTAATGGAAAGGTTTCTTTGGAGCCCTGCATAGCCCTTGCACTTTCACAACAATTTTCTTTTGAGTCCATTGTTAAATCCAAGATTTCTTAGAAGGTCCAAACATCAGTCAGTGTGAATCAACATAACAACAATTTTTAATATTAGAACAGAAAGGGATTAGAATTGAGCCTCTAAAAGAGCCAACCACCCAACGAGTACTTGTTTTGATTGAACAACAGCATTAATATTGCCAAAGAATACTCAAAGTTACTCAAATGACTGAAACATTCATGTAGTAATGTAGAGCTATATTCCTTTTGTCATCAGTGAATTAAGAGCCTTACTTGCAAAATAACAGACAATAAAACCATATTGCCCTGTGTATGTCAATTCAACTTTCATTAGTGTCTGCTTGCTCCGAATCAGAGTTCAGCTCCGTTGATTTATCATCAGACTGCGAACTTTCTTCTGATTGAACTTTCACAAATTGTCTACCACGTTGCACCCGAATTGGTCTTCCCATAAACATCTGCAGAAGAACAACTTCTCAGTTTCTTGATTAAAAACCCAAATTCAGATTATACAATCAAAATGAGCACACCCAACTTGAAAAATCAGAAAGTCGAAGAATCTGGAAAAATTACTAAAATCAGGAACTACCTTCCCTTGGAAAGCAGACATTGCTGCGTCCGCTTCTTTCTTGAATTTGAACGAGACAAAGCCATACCCGGACGACTTTCTTGGATTATCATGAAATATAACTTCAGCAGAAACAATATTAGCACCCTCAGAACTGAAAAACTCTTTAAGATGTTTTGCTCTCGCTTCATATGAAAGATTTGCCACAAACAAGTTGAACGTCGGAACTGGCTTGGGCTTCTCAGATGGAGCAGATTTCTTCTTCTTAGGTTTAGCATAATTGAGCCTTAAGGTACGACCCTCTAATTCCTACTCGAGAAGATGA
This sequence comes from Adansonia grandidieri, assembly GCA_038382065.1. Classification (NCBI taxonomy): domain Eukaryota; kingdom Viridiplantae; phylum Streptophyta; class Magnoliopsida; order Malvales; family Malvaceae; genus Adansonia; species Adansonia grandidieri. Next base: position 115,983 of record JBBYHK010000018.1, on the reverse strand, counting down.
GAAACTTTCAGTAAAAAGAAAAAATTAATTATCTTAAAAAATAACTAAGATAATTAATAAAAGCTAGAATTGAGGTCCAAGTGTGCTCTCAATCATGACTTAGCCAAGAAATTAGCTTAAGCACACATTGCTAACAGGTGACTTAAAAGCACTTCTTACATATTAATATCTTTATCAAATGTATTGAGAATCATCAAATTCACATGACTATCGAGGCATTGAACAAAAATAATCCTTTAACAGTAATCTTATGGAGTACATTAGGGCACTTAATATTAAAAGTCATGCATAAATAAGGAAAACATCTTTTAATGCTAGAATGATATGTTGGATATTCTAATTCTTGAGTTCCCATGATACCTCGAAAGCTAAGCTGGCAATTCATCATAGACACTAAAACTGTTTGGTAGACGGAAAAAGGAAGGAAAATTTTATTTTCCATCCTTTCCTTTGTGATTGCCAAATTTTCCTTCCTCTCTCCATTTTTTCCTTTCCTCACATTTTCCACTTTCTCTCCATTCCATTTTGCCAACATTCATAGCAAACAGTGTAATAGAAGACAAAACAGGAAATAATCAAAGGCAAATTGCTTACATATGATTCCAGATTCTTGAGAGCCGCGACAGCCTCCTCAGGCGAAGCCATGGAAACAAATGCCAATCCCCTATTTCTGGTCTTGTTATGCATAGAGAGCTAAAACCAAACAAAACAGAAACAAAAACATATTCACATCAATATATCAACCCTCAAATCTAAATCCAAATTTAACCCCCAAAAAACAATCAATTCTTAAAAATAAAGAGAATCCCAAAAGAAAAATATTGACAAAAAAACCTCAACATCTACGACTGTGCCGTGTTTCTCAAACAAAGAGCGAATGTCTTCGACGGTACAATCCCAAGGCACGTTCTGGGCAATCAATCTAGTTTTCGAAAACTCTTCTTTTTGTTGTTCTTCTTCAACTTTTAGAGCTGGGTCTTTGGTAGAGGCAGAAAAACGGACGATGAGACAACAAAATCTTTGGGCTTTCAGGGGCAGGGTATTAGTGAGAGGAGAGAAGGGAGGGAAAAAACAAGTTGAAGAGACGTTTTCGACGGAGGTAAAGCTGGACTGAGTTTGAGGTTTACGTTGGCGAGAGAAGAGAGAATATTGGTGGGGAAGTCGAAGCAGAGCCATGAGACGAGAGCCAATTAGAAACAGTTTGAATTTGGTGTTCGGATTCTTGGAGGTTTGGAAGAGTGGGTTTCTTTGATGTTTTTGAGAGTCGGGATGGGATTGGATAAGGAGACAGACAACAGAAGGCGATATTTTGGGAGGCAAAAACTATCCGAGACTGAAGAGGCAGGGGTAACTATCAAAACTGATATTATCTGTCTAGGACCAAAGTCAAAATTAATTGGTTTCATTCCCAAACTATAATTTAATTATCATTTTATAATTTTTTTTGTATTTAATATATTATTATTGAATTAAAAAATAATACATTAACTATATATATTTTTAATAGATATCACTTTAAATCGTGTCACTAGCACTGGATGATATTTGTCCTTTTCAATTATTAGACAACAATTGTATATGATACTCTTGAAGCACTCATTTTAAGCACATAATTCTCTTTTTTTTTTTTGTTCATCGTTTTAAGCACATATAAAATCCATTTCTAATACTCATATCTGATTATAGGGATAAGTAACAAAAGTAAATAAAAAATAAAAAGAAAAAAAACCTGCCTTCTCGGAAAATAAGATTACCTATGCTGCATAGTTGTTGAAACACGCATGGTCAGAGATTGCAAAAACAATATGAATCTAGCAGTCGATTTTCAAATTGCTAAAACTTCTCATTACAGCATTAGTTTGAGCAATTATCTATTCTATATTACATCAGATTAGTAAGGATAATGCTACAGAAAAGCAAAAGATGAGAATTACTTTTTTTTTTTAATAAAAAAAAAGGGCCTTTCCTTCCGGTACTTGAAAGTTGAAACAAGATGGATATCCACTCACAAACAAAACACACTGTAGCTTCAGAAAAGCTATCTGTATGTAAATCCAATTGTAACACCATCATTGATTCAAAGAATAACCATGGACAACAAATTAGATCCTATCATGCATGAGATATCTTTCACTTCTGCATTCTTAAGTCTGGAGAGTTATATCGCAAGGGTGACAGAGGCTTCCTCTCTGAATCTGGATCAGTAAAGTCAATCTTCTTCTCAATCGGGCTGCATATCTTGGGACTCGATTTTCGCTTGTTTGACTGTGAGAGAGTCAAGCAAACAATAGCATTAAATCAATGAAATTGTGATTTACTCTCCAGGCACATGCAAGACAGACCGACAACAGATACAGAGAACCCAACATATTCCTTCCTCACCTTTGCAGATGCACTACCGGTATGCTTCCCACCAGAACCATGGAGGTTCTTTTCCTTATGGTATTGCCTCAATAATCTTTTGTTCTCCTCATCCAATATATTGTTTTCTTCAAACAGAACCTTGACCTACAGGGATAAAATATCTTGTTAAGTTCTGACAAGGGAAATGCAAATTTCAACAAGCACCTACTATTTGAAGTTCTTGCTTCTCACCTCCTCTTCCGCTTTACTAAGGTTCATTCTAAGATGTTCTTTGTCTTTCTCAAGGGTCTTTACTTCAGCAGCTAGTGACAAAATTTTTTGAGTTGAAGGCCTCAACCTGCAAAGCAAAACAAGGCCATAAAATTGATTCAGAAATATGTGTGTGAGTAGTCCTTAGCAGTGACGAAATGATAATGCCTCTTTAATTTCATGCACCAAATATCTTAACTAACAAAGTTGCAGATGCAATGTAGAAATAAGAGAAGAAAGCCCTCACCTTTTCCACATTTTAAGCAACCGTTGACATGATTCAAGTGAATTATTTGCCTCCAAGAATGCTCGTCCACACATGACTTCATCTTGACAAATCAATGTTGCTAGAACCGACTCAAGCAAATTCTCTTCCGAAGTAGTGCCTTTAGTAGATGAATCAATCTTCAAGGAAGGTATATGCTTATTATTCAGAGATTTCGTATGACAGACAAAACTATATATGATGGCAGGTTTTCTAATCAATCATCTGACATCAAAACTGAAAACAATCTCCTTTAAGCAGTTTCATAGTGTTCAAGTCATTTAATCCCTATCAGCAACAAAGAAGAATTTATCATTCATGCTCAATTAAGTTTAAATGTTAAACAATCCTTTATAAGCTAAGGATCCACAAGTTGGCAATTAAATCCTACAAAGTCTCATTATTTGCTACAAGAAAAGAAAATGTAACTAAACCTGCACTAAAAAAAAAAAAAATTCAACAATTCGAAACAAAATAATAAAAAATTAAAGGGAAAAAAAATTAATTTACCCCTTGGCTCTCATAACGGTGTTTGTAGAACCTTAATTCTTCAGTTAACTTCCCCAACTCCTCTTCCAATTCATGAGCCCTAATCTCAGCTTTCTTTGCCCTCTCATCGGCCTCATTCCCAAAATCCATCAACGCCTCCCTGTCATGATCATAAAGCGAACACTCTCTTTCCCATTTGTTACACTGAGCCAACAAATTCGCACACTCCGCCGCAAGCTTCTGATTCTCCTCCACAAACCTCTTTAACGCCACCGCATTCATATTCGCTTCCGCCTTGAAAAATAATTAATAAAAATGTCAATAATTTCCATAAATACATTAAAAATAGTTTTTTCTTTTAAAAGATTGAGTTAACCAACCTTCGAACGTTCGATGATTTGATCCTTCTCTTTCAATTTTGAGAGGAGGAATAGGCACTGGTCACGGAGGCGACGCTGGGCTTCTTCGGCGGAGCGGAGTTTTAATTGCAAAGTTTGAGTGGAGATTTGAAGACCTAAGGAATCTTCGATTGTTTCTTTTATGTAATTATCAATTTCTTGAGGAATATCCATGTCTTCAATTACTCAAAAAAAATTTTTGACTCTTGAATAACCCTAGATCTCACAAAATTCAAAAATTAAAAAAAAAATGAGTTTTTCTTTTGAAGAAAACTGTAGAGTTAAAAGGAACAAAAAAAACAGGTGGGAAATTAGAAATAGTTACGGATTGGAGTTAGGGTTTTTGAAAGGGAAGACGAAAAGGGAGGAATTTGGGGAGATTTTGGAAAGGGAGTTTTTCTTCTTCCGCTCTTTCGCTGGTTTTCAAATTGAAAGAAAAAGAGGTTGTAACGTAAGTAGCCGTTGGAGTGCGGTATTCAAAGACCAAAATCCAAAGAATTGATGATGTGGTCCCCACTGCTGATCTGGCAATTCTTTTTTTTTTCTAATTTATTTTTTCTCTTTTTAATTTTGGGCTCATTAGGATTGTCTAATAGTTTCTATTAGCCCAAATACAGTCCGGCTCAATTATATTTTTTGGTGAAACAGCCCAATTAAATTAGGAAAAATGGAATTAATCTTCTCTAGTACAAAAAAATTACTTACAACCAGTAAAAGTTTACACTGATTTTCTAAATGTTAATCTAGGGCTAAGAAAAATCCACGTCACCCTCCTATTTTATTTCACCAAAACTATGAAAAGAATAATTTAAAATTTCAATGAATGAAAATATCATCTTTGTCCGTCCAATTTCATTTTTCTTACATCCATGCTTTCATTACAGATCAGTAAGCAAAAGAGAAAAAAAAAAAAAAAAAAGAAGATAGGGTGGGGGACTCTTTTTATTCCAAAAATTTTCTTCACAATATACGTCATTAATCAAAGACTTAATTGCTATGGTAATTACTAGAAACAGATGCTCTAATCGAAATTTCCTCTTTTTTTTTTCCTTCGAAATATACTTTTCAAAGTGTTTGATTAATTAGACTTTATTTTGTACGAATATCATTGTCAAATCGTAAACGCGGTTCCGAATGTCAAATGCTTCGTAGCCTAAGCGTGGGAAGTTGCCGGTAAACGCCTATTTTGTAATTTCCTTTTAATTTAATTAGTCATATTTTTGCCGTGTCTTTTTTAAGTATTTATGGGTTCTAATAAGTGAGCGTCCTTTTTTTGATATTCGTTGTCATTTTCTCTTTTGTTCTTCTGCTGTATATATTGTTAGTGCCGTTTCTATCTTTTTGTGATTTTTAATGAGTTCTCGAAGAAGGCTAAGAATCGTGTTGGGAATTCTGAAAGATAAGGGTTCATTGATCAAAGCAATCTTATCAACAAAGCGCCACAAATCTTCTGCTTGTTCCGTGATTCTACGCGCCACCTCCCACGGCTCCTCCTCCCCACCGTCGGATCATCGAATCGCCGCCGTTATTGACCTCGGTCACGGCTCACGCGCCACCGCATGCGCTTGTATCCAAGCTGTCATGGACAGACTGCACCGCACGAGTGATTCGTTGGTTGCCCTGAAATGCCTCTACATAATCCATAATATAATCGGGAAAGGGTCCTTTGTCTTGAAAGAGCAGCTTGCTATTTACCCTTCTTTTGGGGGCCGGAATTTTCTTAATTTATCGACGTTTCGAGATGATTCGGATTCGGAAACACTGGAAATGTCGGCATGGGTTCGATGGTACGCTGGAATCTTGGAACAAAATTTGACAGTGTCCAGGATCTTGGGCTATCAACTTAATTCTTCACGAGCGAAGAATGATCGCGGTAACAAAAAGGACAAGATTTCGGGTTTCTTGAACTCGGATTTAATAAACGAGATTGAAGTTCTTGTTGGTTTTGTGGATCACGTAGGTAATGCACCCGATTCGCTTTATCTTCAACGGAAGAGTTTGGTGTACGAGGCTGTAAGATTGGTTAGCGAAGATTATAGGTTAGTCCAACGTGAAATCTCTCTCCGAGTTAGGGAACTCGGAGCGAGAATGATGACCTTGAGTTTCAGTGAGTGCAGTCAGTTTCTAAATTCCATAAACAGATTGGAGGATTGTAAGGAGGGAATATCTCGGTTGTTGGTGAACAAAAACAGGAACGATGATTTGTGGGACTTGATAAAGGCAACCAAGGCTAATCTTGTAGCGATGACGAAGAAGGAGAAAGAAGGGGAAATGTTGCTGATTACAATGGGAAACGATTCGAGCAAGTTGACTGGGTTTAGCCAGTTGTTTCGGTTGGAGTCTCGTGGGAGGTGGGTCGATTTTTGACCGAGGGTGGTCCCTCCCTCCCCCATATGTTTTGTTTTGTGCCGTTGGTTTCCTTTTTTGAATGGTGTACATAATCATTTGGATTGTTTCTAATAGATTCGATTTCATTAATCATTTTATCTTAAAGATTATTGTATATCCAGGGTGCTTTCCATTCATAAATATCATTATTATTCTTTGCAGGCCTAAGGCCTATATATTTGATTTGAGCCAGTAAATTTGAGGTTTGTTAGTTATGGTACAGCAGAGAAGCGAAAAGGACAAACTAAATGAACGAAATAATTTGACATTGCATTTTGCATTTGCAATCAAATTTGATAACTAATATCAAATATACAATTTCAATCTTAGGACCTAAAAATGGAGTGTTTTGAAACATCTTAAGACCATTATATAATCTTTCTAGAATATGGCCAGCAATTCTTCTCAAAATATGGGATGATTTTTGATAAAAATAACTTAATTGTATGACGTGGTGTTTATTTTAATCTTACTCTAAATACAGTACTTAAGTAGATTACATCATATCCAGTTAGAGTTGGTGCTGATTATTTGTTTGAGTTCATTATGTCTTTTCTCTTTTTTTTTTTTGTTTGTTTGTTTTCATCTCTTTAATTTATTCTCTAATCTCTTCCTTGTACAAAATGAACTCTGCCTCATAAATAAATTATCCACCAATTATATATAAGCTTTGAGTACACAATTTGCATGCCCTTGACCCTAAGCAATTAGATTGGCGCATGCTATATCCTAATTCATTGGTGTTTAGACTTTCAGTGCTCGAGCAATCCTGTAAAATAATAGTCCTAAAGGCCAATAGGAAGCGAGCCCCATGCAAAATAGAATAGCCCATTTTTAGGCCCTAGGTCCAATCTCAGAAAGAAGTCCAATGGCATTTACATTCCACACTTGGCTGGATCGTAAGTTTCACTTGGCATTAAATATTCAATCCCAGAAGCTGCTGGTGATTAATTGTTCTTTTGGCGAAAATTTATAAAATACGAATATTAATATTTATAATTATTTATTTTATTTTTAAAGTATGGTTAATAATTTTTTAAAAAAATCTGGATGGTTAATTTTTTTAAGTTAACATAGGTTTACAGTATAGTTTCCTTCCCATATTTTACAAGACTATGAATAAGGGAAAAAAAAAAAAGGAAAATTGGCGCAAGAAGTAAACGATCAGTGAAGGAAAATATTGAAAATTATTTTGCACCAATTAACAGATTATTGGAGCGTATATTAGAGCCCCAAACTGTGCAAAATTAATCTACCATATCTAGCGAATGAGGACTAGCTAGATCCCTTCAATGTCGGACCTCTGATTGATCATTCACCTCCACCTCCGTACTCTCTGCTTAGCCTTTTCAGCCTGTAAAAATTTATTCCAGTAAATTGATAACGAGACAATAATGTACCACTCTTTTTAAATGAATCAAACAACGTTGAATGCTTGAAGTTTCTTACCTCCGTTTCCCAGTCGCTTCGCATTGTGAATATAGCCAAAATCACTGTCTGAACAGCAGTTCCTCCAAAGATCATCCCACCCCAAATACCCTGGTTTTACCATAAGAAAAAACGGTTATTTAACATTTCCAGGCTAACATCCCATATATTTTTACTAGGAACTGTAGGAGAGTGTGTAAATAGTAATTTTCATGAGTTAGATCACAGTTTGATTTTTTTTTTAAATTTTTATTAAAATCAATTTGACCTATATATCTGTAATTATTTTATAATAAAAATATTTATTTTTATAATTATTTTAAAAAATTATTTGATGAATAATAATTTAAATCAAATTAAACTTACCTAAATTATAAAATTTTATATTTAAGTCCGTCAAATCCATTATACCAAATAGATCTATTGATAAATGTGACAAATTAAATTGTAAGTCCAATTGATTTGAAGGGTTAAGCCTTACCGAAACACCCAAGTGGAAAACCCATCCCATCAAAAATCCAAGCGGGAGTCCAATAATATAATAGCAAGCAAGGTTTACGTACGCAACAGTTGCTTGCCATCCTGATCCAATCGCCACTCCTAAAACATTAAAAAAAAAATGAAAACATTACCACCGATTAATCAATTGAATGCCTCATTTTGAACAGTTATAGGCAGGGAATTATTTACCTGATAACACTGGCTGAACACTGTTAAGCAGAATTGTGACGCCTAATAGGTACGAAAGCTTATCAACTTCTTTAAGGACATTAGAACTGGACGTGAAAATCAATGCCACCTTGTCACGAAGTATCAAGACGAGTACGCAGAACAAAAGTCCGATGATTGTTGATTGCACCACGGAAACCTTTGTTGCAAATTTGGCTCCTTTCCCATTGCCTGCTCCAAGCTCATTTGCTACCCTTACTCTGCAATGCTCAGAATTATTATTATTATTTTTTATCGATTTAATTTAAATTATTATTTTTATTTTAAAAATTATTTAAATTTATATATATTTTTTATTTTTTAAATATTTTATGTATTTCATACTTTGATTGATTAAGCTTTGTAGGCGTTCAATGGCTGGTGACACGTGGCCATATAAATTGACATTATGACGTCGAAGAATATATGTCCTAGCTAGGAAGAAATGCAATCCTATCTCTCTTCGAAGGCAAATTCGTTTTTGGTACGTATATCTGACAATATAATAAGGGTTTAAATTTTTCGGCCAGCCCGGCTCTTTACGCAATGCGGTAAAGTCAAACTTAGTCTACAAATGAAATATTAGAGTTCTGACAAAGATATAAAGAGTTATACAAGTTAGAAGGCTAAATCCAAATCGAACTCAAGAAGATTAATGATTTCTCCTTCCTGACTTTGAAATGTTTTCTTAGAGGTTAACTAATGGATAATTTAATGGGATGGAGAATTGTTCATACCCAGTAGCAGCCAAGAATGCCAGCGGAATCATAAGCTCCCATCCATTGATACTCATGCTGCCAACATTTACCAACACCAAAAAAATGAGGTCCCAACTCCAATTCAGAGAAATACAACAGTATTCTAGTACTGTAATAATAGTGTCCATTAGATTGTAACATAAAAATATTTTAGATTTTTTTAAAAAATTTGAATTGAGTCTACAGTTTGAATTACTATTTATATATATTAATAAAAAAATTTAAAAATTACTTTTATATTAATATTTATATTTTTTAATTAAATTTTAAAAAATATTTTTTATTATTAAATAAAAAATTAGATTAAATCAATTCAAATTATAAAAAATTATCTCTAAAATCTATTTTAAATGGATTAAGCACAACCCGGAACAAATCTATCTACTGGCTAGATAAAAGAAGCATAGGAGTTCCTGTTATTTTGTACATAATTTTCAAGTTTAGATAGGAAATTAGTCAATCAGACACAATCGTTGCACTATTTTGTTAATCTTTGTGCCTATTTATACTCTTATTTCAACAAAAAAATGTAAGAAAAAAAGTCCTACTCCATGACGGTGTAATAAGTAAGCACGACATACCAGACGGATAAGGCATCCACAGCCAAAGTGGCATTTGGCAAGTAACCAGTCATCAATATCAGAATCCTATAGTACCAATTTTCCAAGCTGCAATTGAAAAGAAAACTTAGTCGAAAGAAATTATAAACAATTAAACGTCATTGATTAATTAGAAGAGAGGAAAGGATTGACTAAAGAATGATTTTTTTTTTTTTTGGATATACCATAGCATGACTCCAGAAGCAGCTGAGAGTTTAAGAAACTCCCAGAGGCCACTAAACGCTTGCATTGAGTAACCACTCCAAGACAGTGGGCACCCTCCGAGGACCGTGTATCCATAGAGCCCCAAAACACCGACCCACCACGAAATGTCTAGCGCAACCGAGGCACCGATCACGCCCCAATCGAAGACGTTTACGAATAGCCAGCTTGTCAACACATTCACCCCTAAGGAAATGAAAGAGACGTAGGCTAACACGCGAGTCTTGAGCTGGCTCTGCAAGAACCTTTGCAATGGGAACTGAAACGCAAAGCTAAAGTGCAAAGGTATCATCCAAACTGCCACCACTCCCGACATCTCCGCCACGTCGTCTGGCTGTCCTAGCAGCTTTAGAAGCGGGGTAGCGAAGACGTAAAAGGGCAATAGCAAGAAACAGCAGAGGAATAGAACAATCCATGATCTTTGCATGTAAACGCCTAACATGTGGTACTGTTTAGCACCAAAAGCTTGACCACAAAGCGTTTCTAAAGCACTCGCCATTCCTAGCTAATCACCATGAAAGGTAAAGTTAGAGGACAAATATTGTAAACTGAAATAAAAAAGAAACTTTTCATGGTTTTGAGATTTGATTAATTACTAGTAAGCCAAAATTGAAGCCAACAATGACAGTGTTGGCTATGGAAATAGCAGCAAGTTCAACATCACCAAGGTGGCCCGCAAAGGCTTGGGTGATCACGTTCATGGAGTAGGTAGCAACGCGACTGATGATTGAAGGTCCTACGATGATCCATAGCTTCTGCGTTTCGATCCATATCCTTGAAGTCAAGTCCTTTTCTTCATCATCTTTCGGTACCTTTGATTCTGATTCATCAACCTCTGATCTTGGTTCTGTTAACAAAGGTTGATGGAACTCGTCCCCACTCTTATGTGTGCTACCCATTAGAAATAAAAAGAAAACAATAATAATCTTTGGTTTCTCTTACTTTAACCAAAGGAGGATATCATAGGATAATAATTAATTAGTTCAGTAAAGCTCGAGAGATGTCTAGAAGGGAACTTTAAGAAAATATGATAAATGGTAGCAGTGTTGGACACATATACGGCACCTTGACAACACATTTGTGCATCGATGGTCCCAATGCCACCAAAATTTTTGGTAAGATGGAGGAAAAAAATGGAAAAAAAAAAGTTTAAGGAGAATATATATATATATATATATATTTATTGATAACAAACAAAAAGATGCATTTGTAGTTTTTCTTATTATTATTTTCAAACAATTTTTATTCTTTTTCTTTTTCACTCATATTATAGGTGTCTCAAAATTTATCAACTCTTGGCATAAGCCAACTAGTCACATGGATTGATGGAAAATTAGTTGGGACCGAACTTTCATGAAATGCAATCTTGTCTTTGTTTGTCCTAAGTATTAATTACGTTTTACTTCTATTCCACGTATAACAAATATATTAAATTGCAGCTCTAGTTTGGACCACTGCCCACTAGATTTCGACATCTAACCATCTGCTAGCTTTAAATGTCTTAATCAGATGAATTTCGTTTTCCTGATCATGCATTTACTGCTAATGGATAGTTTATACAAATAATTCATTTACTTATCCTAATCATGAAATGAAAAACCAAGTTTTTTTTAATCTCCCCCAAAAAAGTTTTATTTCAAGTGATATATATTAGCGACGTCCCTTTCTGACTTCAGAGAAATGGCAAATTCAAATTGGTTTCCAACTCTTTTGCTGCATGCTGGAAGAAAGCAACTGACTAACTAGCAGGTGCAAAGTGAAAGTTAACGCTCGGAAACATTAGGTATTTTTTTTTTCAACAAGCGTATCCACACACGATTCTTTATAATCATTCAAAGAAAATGATTAATATAAACAAAGACACAATTGAATTTGGTTGTAAGGATGCTCGTGGCTTTGGCTTTTTAGCTTAATTTGATAATTTGTATATTTATATTATATTTATATATTTTATTTTATTATAATTATATTTAAAATATTTTATATATAATTTTTATTTATCATAATTATATTTAAAATATATTATATATTTATATAAATTTTAATATATTAATAATTTATATTATAAAAATTTATATTATTTTTATATAATTTAGTTCACTAAATTAGTTTTAGCTTTCGGAGTTACAATTGCTAATAAAAGCAATAATTTTATTAATTAGTTTGTACTTGGTTGGAAAGTACCTGAGGAGTACTGACCACTTTGTAAGCTTTTTCAAACCGCAAAGGAACTACTGGTGCGTGAAGTTCAACCACAATTTTGCCGCGACTAGCATTTATGGGATGGAACCCGTCCGTATCAAGTAAATTAGGAAGATATAGATTGGGGTAAACACATACATATAGCACATTTTTCACTTTTTTCATTCATCAACCATTATTTGTTTTTTTTTTTTTTTTTGGGTCAAATTTTGATTTTGGTCCTTGTAATTTATCCAAATTTAAATTTTTATCCTATACAGTGATTTGTCAGAATTAAATCTTCGTATTTTTATTAATCTATAAATTTTATCCAATTAATAACAGTGTTAAATTACGGTGTTAGAATTAAATTTTTTTAATTAAATGTTAAAGTAATTAAAGAATTATTGTTTTTTTTTTCTCACAATTCCCTCTTTCAATTTTGTAGTAATAGTAATTAATTGCAGTAAAATTTTATTTGTCTTTAGTATTTTTTTTAAATTTTAAATAAATAAGTGATAAAAGATCTTTGTAATTTTCTTTTCGGATCATTGTTACAATTCTTAACTATTTTTCGTGTTCGTCTTATGTTCTTAAAGCAAAAAAAATTAGTGACTACTAATAAATTCACTAATATTAGACATGTTCAACTAAACACCCGCCCGACCTGGCTTGGTTTAGATTGGACTGAATTACTATCTAAATAATAAAAAATTTATAGTTAAATTTAATTAAAAATACTAATATAAATAATTATTTTTAATTTTTTAATATTATTTTAAAGAGTGAAATGAGCTTTCGAGTTGCAGTCCGACTTAACCCATGAACACCTCTATCAACAAGTTAATAAGAGAAATTTAATATTGTTAGAATTATTGAACTAAAATTATAAAAATTA
>JBBYHK010000018.1:51633-62073 GCA_038382065.1 Adansonia grandidieri | reverse complement strand
GAAGGGGTTAGTTATCAAGAACAGCTTCCCGCTTTTCTTTTGCATTTAAGGCTTAGCGACTGCCAACTTGATGACAGACTAACAGAACTTTGCCTCTTTGTCTGCCATAAAATAGAAAGAGATGGAGGAAATAAACGATTGGAAGAATTATAGAAACAACAGGGTGCATTAATTTAACTATTCTAATCAATATTACTTGCATAATACAGCATATGAATTAAAGAGACAAAGAGGATATTTCCTATCCATACAAACCCCAAAGGGAAAATTATTCCTAATAACTTTAGTGATAGAAAAAGATCTTAAAAGATAAGCAATAATTAACATTTCCCACTTTTTTCAGGTTATTTTCCAACACTTCCATGATTCAAAGAGTTCAAAATTTCATTTCCATGTCCATTTCAGTTCACCGTAAAAAACTATGTCGTATTTTAAAACCACCAAATGTATATGATAGACTAAGGTGGTCATTCCTCGTATGCAAGCAACAAACTTCATAGCATGCAAGAAACCATAAAGCAAAAAAATGCGAATAAAGGGTAAACTTAGCCTCAATAAATACCAGCTGATCTAAAAAGTCCTTCTGAAATTTTGCTTCTGATCCTATCTCTTGAGCGACCTGTATCAGACAACCGTTAAGATTAACATGATTCAGCCAGTTAAAGGTAGAGAACGAATACAAAGGAAAACACCCCTCCCCCCCCCCCCACTAAAAAAAATTCAGAAGCTAAACATAGCAGCAAGTGTGTATATATATAAATACATATATCCTTGCAAAAAAATTGAAAAAATACCAATAAAATTCCAACAGAAATAGGAAAAACATATTAAATACCATTAGAAGATAAATTCTTATAAGCCTTGTTCATCTCAATTAGTGACCTTTGATATTTTTATAAATTGGTCTTATTTCCAATTCCTTTTCAAGAATGAATATAAACCAAAGAAACAATAATGATATTATCATGAAATCTACTAAGAACCGCAAGCTATCCAAATGCATGACAAAATTTCATCTAAGCAATAATTTATACGCAAAATTTAGCTTAAATTCTTAAAGCCAAACAAACGAAGATGAAAAATCACATCAAATTATCAGCAAGATGTTGCTGAATTTTATTACCTGAATATCATTTATGCAATTCATCCAATGGAAAAAGAACGATCAAATGAATCAGAAAATAAATAAATGTAAAGGTCTTACATTTCTCAATTGCTTAACTTGGCTACGGAGACCAGTGATCTCATCGTCCAAATCAGCATGCATCGGATCAATCCGCAATTGTATTTCATCAGAGCTAGCCACCGGTCTCGTGCTTAAACCCTCCCTATTTCATTATTAACAAATAATCAAAAATAGCTCCGACAAACAAATGAAAAAAAATGGAAAGCTAATAAATTCTAAACCCGTTGGATTCTAAGATTAAAAATTAATTGAATGGAAAGAATTTCACGAAAAGAAAAGTAGACCTCGATCGGTAAGGAGCCGCGCCGCCGTAGAAGGAATCGCCACCGGTTCGGTACGAAGTAGACGCCATCAAAACGGAAAAGATAAATGAGCGAAAAACGCCTTAAATCAACAAAGGAGCCGAGATTAAAAAAAAAAAAAGAAATTAACACGAGAACTCGCCCGATTTCGAGTTTCTAGCCTTATTTCCCCCCGACGTTATTTTTTACAGTGATGATGACGTTGTTGAGAGAGGATCTACCTTCGGTTTTATTATTTAATCGTGCGGCACTAGATTTTACTATATTTTGGATTTCAGGTATATTTTATTATTTGCCAAACGGGGTCTACCAAAATTCAAAATTACATTTTCATCCTCTCGCCTTCCACATTTTTTTTATACCTTTTAAATCTTCCAAATTATATTATATTTTTTATATATAATAATAATACCTTGATTTTCATTCTTGTTTTTATTTATTATGGCTCTTGAATAATAATAATAATAATAATAATAAGCGCATGAAATTATTATGCTCACATTTGAGTTTCTCTATATTTAGTTTTTATCTAATTTTATGTTAATTTGTTAATGTATTTGTTTGAGTGAGTTTTTTTATTTGATTTATGTATAACGTAATAGTTATTTAATATATGTTTAAAATAATTCATTGTTATAGGAATTTATTTTATTAAGTGAATCATACGAAAGCAATATTTTTAAATGTGCTAAATATAAATTTATTTTTTAAAAAAAATTAATAAATTAATTTTATTTGATGAATTATAAACTTGTTCATAATTCGAACAGCTTGTACAATCTTATAGGTTCAATTTGTATTGGATTAATCTTGGGTTATCATCTAAATTGACTTTAAATTATTATTTAAATAATAAAAATTAAATTTATTTAAATTTATTTAAATTTATTATAAATATTAATATCAAAATATTTTTATATTATTTTTAAATAATATTGTAAGTTTTTAAATTGATTCTAATTTAAGTGGATCCAATTTGGATAAAAAAATAAAAATTTTTCCGGATGGTAACCCGGCCTAACTATGATCACCTACGGTAAATTGCATGCATTGCTCGCTTGTCGCTTCTCACCCCAGCACCATTCGCTCTCCCTTATCATAGGATCTCGCCTTCCGTTTACAAAACCAAGCAATCTGCCTATTTCCCTCGCTTCTCCTTGGTAAAAACTTTGTCATATTCTCGTTCTCTTTAAACCCGTTTACTGGTGCTTTAACCAAGTGAAGTAAAGATTGCCTTGATTAAACAGGGTGTTTTGGGAGCAATTTCAAAGCCCTGCAATCCGAGCGTTTTCTTTGAAATCCGCTGAAGTGCGAGGAATGCTGTTATTGCCGCAAAATCAGGGTTCTATTTCGTACCTAACGCAGCGAGAAGCCGCTGAGGTTGATGAGACTCTCATGGGTCCTCTTGGCTTTAGCGTTGATCAGTTAATGGTTAGTTAACGTTTTTTTTAAACTCAATCATTTCATAATTAGACATTTGTTTCGTTTTCCATTTCTTTTTTTCTTTTAATTTTTTGTTTTAAAGCTTGAATGGTTTCCCTTTATGTGAATTTTCAGGAATTGGTTGGTTTAAGCGTAGCCACATAGATTGCTGATGTAATGGTTATTACCTTTCTCTCTCTTTTTTTTTTTTTTTTTAAATTTTTTTCCGTTTTATTTGTTGAACTTTGCTGTTTGCCATGTACTAATTTAAGCATGCAAAATTTCCATAGATTGCATAAGAAGTTTGAGATAAAGGGTTCTGCTCCTTTTGTTCATTATTGAATTGGTTTCTCTACCCTGCCTTGCTAGTTGCTACTGTCTACTACTACTGTTAAGTATATATTGTCCAGTTGACAATTCTACTTGAGATCATATAAGATAGGATTATACATAGTTTCCAGTGTGCAAACGGAGCTTTCCTTGTTACAGGTTTATAAACCAAGCGAGTATAATCGTGTTCTTGCTATTTGTGGCCTGAAAAAAATGGAGGGGATGAGCTGGTTGCTGCTCGTCGTTTGTATCACTTTGGATATAAGCCATTTGTGTATTATCCTAAGCGAACTCCCAAGCCCCTTTATTCTGGTCCTGTTACTCAGGTATGGTACAAGAGCTGTAGATGTAGTAATCTTGAACGCTAAATTATATGGTTTATCTGAGTTGTTATATAATCTGCTGGTTTTGTAGCTGGAATCTCTGTCAGTTCCTTTCCTTTTAGTGGATGAGCTGCCTTCGGACTTGTCAGAGGACTTTTTCATTCTAGTAGATGCTATGTTTGGCTTTTCATTTTATGGTAAATACTTAATACTCATACTATTTTATAATTCTTTCAACTTTCTGTTTATGTATGTACTTCATGATGCTGCAATAATATTATGATTACCATCTCTTTAGAAACAAATAAAATCTTGCTGCTATGATTCTCTTATTCTTCTTTGTTAAATGTTGTCTTCTTATTAGTTTAAGATTCATATTTCTTACCACTGCTAAAAGAACTTTCCTCTTTTTCTTTATGCAAAAGTGGTCTGTACATATTTCAATTTTCTTTAATAAGCAAACCTACGCAATATTCCAGACCCATGTGCGCTCTGTTATTATCGCTTATTTTCATTGGTGTGATCAGATCGTGTCATTAAATGACTTATTGCTTTTGTTTACGTTTAGTTTACCCATTTCTGGCTTTGTTTATATAAACATAGCATGAAGAAGGTTTGTGGCTGACGATGGTGTGTAGTATTGGAAAAACCATGAAATTCTGTGCATGATTTAAATGCTTCAAATCTTTCAGGTGGAACAAGGCCTCCTTCTGATAATCTGATCCAGAAGCTGGTTGCCTTAAATAATTGTGGACAAATGCAACAAAAGTCCCCTGTTATTCTGTCCATAGACATTCCATCTGGATGGCATGTGGAAGAGGGTGATGTTGGTGGTGAAGGAATTAAACCTGACGTGTTGGTATGTCTTTTTTTTATTCTGTTTAAACACCTTCTTATACACCTGTCTCCTTTATAGTCAATTAACTACTGCAAATTTATAATTTTTATTTTTCAAATGTTCCTTTGACTGCCCCAAAGCTGTGTGCCAAGAAATTTTCTAGACCTCTAGGTGGTAGATTTGTCCCACCAATTTGTAAGCCTCACCTTCCCCAATATCCAGGCAAGTCTATGTGTGTTCAAATTGGAAAGCTTCCACAAATTGCAATTTCAGCTCTCAGGGAGAATTATATATCCCCACAGTTGCTTGAGGAGCAGGTGGAGGCTGATCCTTTTGATCAGCTATGGGCTCAAGGCAAGCGTGTGTTCATTAACTTTACTTGATTTGAAAAACCCTTTATTTATTTATTTATTTTTGTATTTTCTCACAATCATTGACAGTATTTATTTTTTTCCGTGCACGCTTATTGCTTACCTTGCAGTTTCGCAAATGGTTTGACGAAGTGGTGGCTGCCGGCTTAAGGGAACCAAATGCCATGGCTTTGTCAACCACCGGAAAAGATGGAAAACCGTATGCTTCTCTGGTTTTGCTGGAATCATTCCACTTTATTTGTACTCTTTTTTCTTTTTCATGAATCTTAATTCCTTGAACCTGTAAAATATGAATAATTTGTCTAGAGGTAGTTGTACTATTACTAATAATTGTCACTATATTCGTTGGAGTAACTTAAATAATGAAGATTGTTGAAAAGCACTAGCCTAACCAAGTGATTTATTTAGAATGAATAATCATGACATAAAATGCTGTAAGAAAAAAAATGTGCAGTACTAATCGTGAAACATATGTTACATTTCAAATTATGAAAATAGGTTGAAAGCAAGTGAAGGATTTTGTTTCTAATAGTTTGTGCTTGGTTAAGCTTATATCTCAATGTTTCCATAAGTTTAGTAGAATTCTTTTAAAGTATATTTTTATTTCTTATACAATTGTTACTGAATAACCTTCAGGCTGCGAATGATTGTTGCTTCTTCCATCCACTTTCTGTTTGACATTTTTAGGTGCCTGAAGTTTAAAATTTTTATTCCTCCGAATAAAAGAGTTTAGTTAATGCAACTTTATGGGTGCTAATCCTCTTCATCGAGCTCTGCCATTCTTCTTTTGGTTTAAACCAGTAACAACCTTGTGGAGCTTAGTCCTGAAATAATTCATATTTCCAGCACTTCTTGATGTCCTTAATGAAATACATAAGGGGATGATAATTGTCTGCAGCTTCATTTAGAATTTAACTGCATATTTTAGTACACATTTACATTTTGAATGTTTATTGGTTGACCTTTTCTCATCTTTTGTTTTACCATCTTACTGTCTGCTGCAGCTCATTGAGAATGGCATTTGTTAAAAGGGGTGGATAAGGGTGGTTTTGTCTGGTTAATGTTCCTTACTACCATGGAACCGCGTGCAGTTAACAGAGGGTTTCTGTAGTCTATACTACATATTTTTTGTGATATTTCATACGTTTTTACTTTAAGCAGGTATACCAATTATGAAAGTCGGAAGGCACGTCAGTTATCAGAAAATCCTTATGCATCACTTCTTTTCTACTGGGATGGGCTTAACCAGCAGGTAGGGCATTGGACTCTGACTTGTGCTTATCCATTATGAAAATGTTGAAGTAAATCAACTTTAGTTGATGGGAAAATCATCTTTTGAAAAAAGTAAAGACGATTCTTCTCAAAATCATGGTTCATATTTGGACATATTACTACAAACTGCATGCTTCGACTGAAATTATTGAAGAGGATCCATTTCTGATGCCAAATTCTCTATCATTTCCTTTTCTACCCTTGATTTGTTTGATGGCAACCATTTTTATGCTATTAACATTTTGGACATTAGGATTTAGTGTGGTTCATGCAAACTGTCGAACTACTTTATATATGTTTTTCACTTATTTTCATTTCTGAAACTTCTTGTGTTACAGTAATAAGGACGAGTTATCCCCATTCAGCTGAAGTTTACAGTAAATAGGCTTCATAATTGATGTGGAGAGGATGGTAATCATCAAAAAATAAAATGGTGGGTGGTGATGCTAGATAAAATATTTATGTACCCTTGCATGCAGGCCTTCAGCTGTGCATCTAGGATGTGTGCGTGCGTGCGTGCGTGCGTGTGTGTGTGTGTGTGTGAGAGAGAGAGAGAGAGAGAGAGAGAGAGAGTTTGAATGATGGATGGTAAGTTAGATGATAGCAGTTTTGTACTTATGCATAGGTGCCTTCCCGAGGGAGTGAAAATGTTCATGAATGACCTTGTGCTTGGACTTGGGTGTGCCTTGTAATTTTGTATGTTGACCATAATGCATTGCTAACAAGCGCTTTAATGAATAAAGAAATGTAGATATGTTTCTCAAAAATGTTTTTGGACCATTAGACATGTAACTCGAATAATTGAAGTTTGCCGCAATGGGGAACAGAATCTGATTAGATAGTACAAACTTTTAACATGTTGATTTGTTTCCATAATGAAGATCTATAGGCTATACTGAACTTTGATTTCCAGGTAAGAGTGGAAGGACCGGTGCAGAAAGTTTCTGATGAGGAATCAGAGCGGTACTTTCACAGTCCTCCTCGAGGAAGTCGAATTGGAGCAATAGATAGCAAGCAGGTCTGTGACTTTACATTCTCTTAAAATGTTCTGGAAACATAGATGATAGGTCTATGACCATTTTCCCCAATTAATGTCCATTAGAAGTCATAATGATAGGGTCAAGATAATTGAGGATCAATTTCTTGCTTCAGAGTACTGTAGTTCGTGGGCAGCATGATCTGCACCACCAATACAAAGAACTAGAAGAAAAATACTCTGATGGGTAAGTTATCTCATTTTCGATGTTTGACCCTGATAATTTGGTTTGTGTTAATATTGTTCTATACGCTGTGCTGCTTCAAGTTGTTTTATTGGCTTGATTTCCATTAATCTCTACTCAAATGAAGTTCTTGTTATATTCACTTCTATCTTCAATCAGATCTAATATGCTCATCCTCATAAATGACCAGCAATATGAAAAGCTAGAGACTCCAGTGGGAGGAAATCAGAACAAAAAATGTTCATGTTTTTCTTTGTTGCCGGAGTTTAATTTCAAAACCCAAACGCTGGGGAGTATACAGACTTCAACCTGAGCATTTTGAGTTTTGGCGAGGATAGCAGTCCCGTTTGCATGACACGTTGTTTACTTCCATTATCTTGCTATAACAATTTTGCTGTAAAATATGAATGGAAAGACGATGTTGTCCAAAATCATCCCAAGTTCAAAGCCACCTCACCTTTCAAAAAATGCAGATTTTTTACAGAAAAAAATATGGATTGTACACTGGAGCTACATCTGGCTTCAAAATATCTTCCTTCTTAATAGGTGATTGGTTACCTTGGAAATAGAGGATATGATTCTACAACCAGGAGCAGAAATTAAAAGTTGTGGTTAAAATTCAAATTAAGGCTGGTCCAATTGGCAATGCGTGTGCTATTTTTGGTAGGATGGAATATTCCCCTGAAAAGATCAATGGAAAACAATTTTGGAGAATTGTTCATTTTGGCCCCCTGAATACTATATTCAGCTTCATCACTGAAATTCACCATTGTGGTATTTTGTCATTGATTTCTCTATTTATTTCTGGATAAGCATCAAGTGCATGCCAGTTGCACGAACCTTCTGAGGATGTACTTCATGATGGTGTTCTGAGGGTTGAGAGTTTAAACAATAAAAATTTAACGGCATCAACTTACAACTGTGGACATGTAGATCTGGAGTTTGGTGGGGGGTTAAAAGATGCGAGTGCATGGCATGAACATGATCTCTTACACGGAGTCGTGATTGGGGCACATACGTATTCGTAAAGGATGAGGAAAAAAAAGGTTAGCAAATATCCTTAAAATTTATGAGTGTTCTTACCTATTGCTTCCCATTATATATAGACTTAATTTGCTTGCAAATAATCTCTGTTAGGGAATTCATTTCGTTACCCTGGCCTTCTTTAATTGCAAATTTTTTTAACTTATTTCGTCAAATCCTCGCCGTTTTGCTCATAACTTGTTTTGCACATCTACTAAATAATTCCTCTCCAATATTCCTCTTTGATATTCCATTCTTCACAAGTAGGACATCATTATTATTATTATTCTATGAACATATCATTTGACAGTTTATCCTATCTAATATCTTACAAAATAAATTCATGTTGGTGATCACCGTATAGTCTTTTGCTTTATCCCCTTAAGCTTACATTGGATAACAGAATTTTCCGAATTTTCATGAGCATGAGATCATAGATTTGCTAGACAGTTGTTTGTAAACATTTGACTAGGAATCGTATTCGTTGGCTATCCGTTCAACACAACCACTCTTTTGTTGGCTTTGTAGCAGTTGCGTGCAAAGGACAAAGGACCCGAATGGCTCAATGCTCTCAACACCAATTGTGACAGTTATGATGGTAAGTCACTTTATTAGTGGATATCAAACTTTCCTTGTTATATTCCAACTCTCATGATTGAGACTGAGGTGTTTACCGTTGATATACCATCTAGGAACACTCTTTGTTTGTAATCATAGTGGTTTGACACTACCCCCAGAATTGGAGCGTCTGAGTTTGCAATTTCTTATTTGTCAAATGGCAAAGTCTGCATCTTAGGATTTTTATTTTTTTTAATTTGGTATCTTTAGGGGATTAAAAGAATTGAAAAGAAAGAGTTAGGCAGCCTTCATATGACGAAACCCATCTGCTTTAGTTCATTCAAATTGTTCTGATGCGTAAGCTTGACCAAAAGCTTGGAGATTTCTTTCGTGTATGCTTCTTGACTGTTCTAAAATTTTGGTTAAAGTTAGGAGGAGGATAAAGCCAATTCTGACCAAATTGGGCTCCACCATGAAAAAAAATTAAAGGTGGCGTCTGGGTTCCTTTTGACCACCTTCAGCTGAAATCTGACACTACTTTTTTCTGAAAGGCCAATTTGATGCTAAGGTGACCACCCCACTTTCTGTTTTCTATTTTTTTTTCGAAGGTTAAGTTTCGTTTCTCAATTTATTGACATATAAAAGGATATATGCTTTATAGTGACATTAAAAGAAAATAAGCCCCTTGATCTCTCGCACATATCAGCCCTAGATCCTGTTGACCTCGTTTGGGAGGTGAAGTTGGTGGGTTCAAGAAGTTGTCCGAACAAGATGAGCTGTATTTGAGATTGGATTTCAAGATGAATTTTGATTTTTTTTAATGTTAATGAATATTCCGAACACTTTTTTTTTGGGGGGGGGGGTCAAAACAAATGTGGAACTTGTTTGGATCAATATTGATCTACCTTTTTATATCTAGTAGTCGAGTATTTGTGAGATGGATAAGTGTAAGACAGATGGAAGCCAAAGATAAAAGAAGCCAAGTGTCTAGATTTCGGACATAGTATTGCTCTAACTTCACCAAATCATGTCTAGATTTTTTATTCTGGTATTTAAAAAATCCTTTCACACCACCCTCAACCTTAAAACTGGAAGAGCCTTGATTATTGTTCAAGCATTGAGGCACCAACTTAATAGTCATGGAGATTGCCCCAACTAATCCCAATTTGCTAGCAAACCCCTTCCCTTACAAGTTGAGGGATGTTCCATGGAAAGCAGTTACTTCGCCAAGGATCGATACGTTTATTCTTTCTATCATCTACATGGCATATAATCCGAATTATGCAACAAATTAATACGTGATTTTTGACCCTCGGTATCTCATTCCATGTTACTGACTTAACACCATCACTTTAATAGAGTTTTTACGACATTTTAGAAATAAAAACAATAACATCAACTACGATTAACAACATTGTTTCTGTGATGAAGTCTTCCCTGAACATGACACGTAGTTAAGGCTAGTTATGTAATGTAATGTAATTGGAAAAAAAGGAAAAGAAAAATGTATACTCAGATTCTCATAGTCATAGGCTCTATCTAGTTAGGGTTTAGCTATCGATAAAAGGACAGAATAATAAAAGCCTGAGTGCAAT
>JBBYHK010000018.1:25206-35634 GCA_038382065.1 Adansonia grandidieri | reverse complement strand
TATAATGTATATAATATTAATAAAAACTATTCTTTAATGTGATAAACAGTAATTCTGGCTTAAATAGACAAGTCTGGCATGTTAAATAAGGGCCTGAGATTGATATTTTAAAAAAATTTAGACCGCGGCCCAGCCCAACTCATGAGCAAGTTGAATCATATTTAAAATATAAATTATATTTAAAAAAATTCAGGTTTTTTCAAGTTCGGACCATTAACTTTTTGACCAAATCGGATTCAGTTCAAGTTCGGGCTCAAATTTTTTCAAGCGAATTTTCGGGTTCAGATTCATTTTGTCACCTCTAATATATATTCACATATCAAATGTCATAATCAAAAGTCAAAGACACAAGTAGAACTTAGCGTTGAATGTCTCTGAACTAAACTGTACAGCTGAAACTTTTTTTTTTTCATCATTGAAGATCGATCAACTCATCAATTGCTTTGCAAGCCATACCATTGTGTGGGTGTGTATATATATGTATATATATATTTTTTTTCTTTTGAACATAAGCATACGTTATCTCTAAAATTCAACTGACTTTCAATAATAATAACAAAAAGTACGAAAATGTTACAAATATATATATATACATCATAGCTATAAATATAGCAAGACATAAATCATGACGAAGTTCAATAGTCGACGTATAAGTTAACTTGCAAGTGACATTTAACTAAGGACCTAATTCTTTTTTAGGTTTCAATTTCTGACAATCAATGATAAAAATAAAGTAACAAGTAATAATTTATTGTATATACTGCCCCTGGACCATTTCAATTGGGCTGTTCACCCTACTCAAGGTATTAGCCCTGCACAAGTAGGGTTTTAAAGTCAAGAACTTTTGCTTGCATGCATGCATGCATAGCCACTTTGGAATTTAGTCTTTGAATATTCTGACGTAGATATTAAGTAATTAGATGAAATTTGAATGTTTGACAGCGATAAATCAGATTGGTTAAGCGTGCAACTTCATTTTTTTATTATTACAAAGCAAATTATAATTATAGATAATAAAATTTAAAATTTAAAATTTAAAATTATTAAATATTATTTTTTAAAATTAATTATATAAATTAATTGAATTAAATACATAATTCATGCAAATTCAAAATTTACGTTATTTATTCAGTATTTGACAATGTAGCAAACCAAGTGGATGAGTTTTATTTGAGACTGAATCATTTTACTGGGACTTTATTTAGCATTGTGTTTGAGTTTCGAAAAGTAGCTTTTGAACCACAACCTAATGGTAATTAGACACACTCCGGTTCGTGGCAAAAGCTTTTTTTTACCAGTAAGAATGAGCCAAACGTCAAAGCAAGCTAAGAGGTGCTTTTGCTATTTGCAAACCATGATTTGGAGAAAAAATTATTAAATACCTTTTTATTTAAAAATTATTATAAAATTATCTCATAGTTTAAAATTTTTTAATAGTTTAAATAAAATTATTTTTTATTCATTTTAAATTTATCTAGCTTTCTCGTATTTTGATACATTGATTTTTTTAACTTAAAACGAAAATCTAAAGAAAATACAATATTTATTTATTAACTTGATATAGTTTAATTTCTAATAATAAAATCTAAAATTATATTCATGTATAAATTTGAATTATTAATTCACAAAAATGTTTTATACGTCTCGGTAAAATTTAAAGTAATATTAAAAATGATTTATCTATCTTTTAAAATATTATATTTTTTTAAAATATTTTAATTACACGTAATAATTTTTCACAATAATACTATAACTTTTCATAATAATATTTTAAAACATATTTTAAATATATTTTTTTTCAACTTCAATAGTAATACTAAAAATAATGGCAATAAAGTTCTAATTAGATGGCAATAAAGTTCTAATTAGACTTAGTTAAGTAAGAGTGGCAACGAACCAGTGGAAGCCTTTTTTAACTTTAAGCCCAAGACGGTTGCCATGGGATTTAGGTTGTTTCCGGTTGGATCAAACTCAGGTCATTGTTTGCTGAGGGCTGTCGGCAAAATACGTTCCTCAGCCCACTGTTGTTGTCCGTAAAGTTAATGGTCCACGAGCGTTACAGAAATTAGATAGCCTATCGGCCGTTAGTCCATTTACGAACCCTCATATTTATTTATTTATAGTAAACATAAATAAATTTGATACTATATAAAAATATAAATTAAATATAATATATTTAATAAATATAAAATAATATAAAAATATGATATAGTATGTTTAAATATTATTAATTTAACAAGTTTAATGTATGTTTCATATTTACGTTTAAGATTTATATAGATTAAAAATTATAAACATAATAAAAGCAAAATGATTTGCATACAGGAAAGGCAAGTGCAAAACTATAAACAGCTAAATTGCTTCAAGATGTCATGCATATTCGCTAGACCTGCTATTGGCCGAGCCATAGCTTATAACTTTTTTTTTCTTAGGCTTAAATTTGGCGAGGCTCACATTGACTCGATAATTTATTTTATTATTTAAATAATATTAAAATATTTATAAATATATTTTTATTTTAATATTTATATATTTTATAATTAAATTTAAATAAAAAATATTATTAATTAATCATTCTAATAAGATCTATTTGAATTATAATTGTTCATGACTATCAGGTCGAATTTAGCTAAGTTTGAGCATGGTATTGACATCTTAAACTCCGTCTATCTCGAAATATGAATCTTAAATTTTGTTCAAGTTGATTTATATTTGTAAATGTGTAATCCAAGCTGTTTAGGTTCATCCATATTATTTTTAATTTTCTTTAAAAATTTAATATTAATTAATTTAATACTTCTCTTTTATTAAGTTTCAAAATATAAATAGTTTAACATATTTTTTTAAATATTTATATTATAATATTATATATGTTTTCTTTATACAATAAAAATTACTTAATGTATGAAAAAATAAAATTAATATATATTATATAATTGTAAAATAAGACGAGCTAGGTCTGATTAGGATCTTAGAAGTTAGAGTCAAGGCTCAGTTTATTTTTTAAATATATCTAATTTTTTAGCCTAAACGTATTTTTCGAACTTAATATTTTTATCTAAACCCTTTCAATTTTTAACTAAACTTTTAAATTTAAATGAATAACTTGAGTCATAAATATTTTTAATTCAAATCACCAAAATTTTTATTTAAAGTTCAGTCCAATATCCATAGATAGGTCTAATATTTACTACTGATAATATGATTTTTTTTCGGCTAAATAACATACTTATTTGTTTTTATATAAAGAAAAAGTGAAGTCAAGAGTTTATTCGATCCCGTTTGGCATTCATTAAAGATTTTTTTTAGGTATATTGTATACCTAATTATTTAAATTTAATAATTTATATATTTGTATCATATTTTTATATTTTATTGTATCATAATCATGTTTAAAATTTTTTTATATTTATATTAATTTTATTATATTTATAATTTTTATTAGATAGATTTTCAAATATATTTATATCATATTATACTATTTTTTTAATTTTATACATATTATATTTATATAATTATATTAAATATTACCAAATTTATAATATATTTAAAAAAATTTTAAAAAAATAATTACATTTTTTCTTAAATTTTTAAACTGTATGGCCACATCTCTATGAAAAGGAAAAAATGGCTAGGAATTGGATAATGGGCGGAAAGTTGGCATCTATAGAGACAAGATGGGATTAGAATCTTCATCTAATGTCCCCCATTGAACCCTTACCTAATCCTAGTCTTTTCCATCAGCTAACAGAGTGGTTACAAATGTCAACATCGGAATGAGATCAATTGGGCTACAATATGAGCCACGTTACAAGACCTTGTTAGACTTGAAAAAGGTTGTGCCCGGTCAAGATTCGTCCATTTGTCAGGGGTCAATCACTGTCCAATCCGGGAACCTACACTATCCCTTTTGCTACAAAGCGAACCTGAGTTTGATTTAAGGTTTCAATGTCCACCATCCCCATCATGCCCTAAATTATTCACGATCAAACAACGGCTTTTTTATTTTTTGTTAGGCAACGTTATATATTTAGATAAACATGAGATATTAATATTCATAAATTATTTAAGTATAATTTTAAAAAATTTAAATTTAGTTTAATTATATTTAATTAAGTTTTAATTTGAGTATTTTAACTCAGTTTAAGTAGTTTGTAATCTAATTGAAATTTTTAATATTATTCTTTATTATTTAGTATTAAAAATTGTAATTTAAATCTAAGCTTGAGCTTAAGTATAAATAATTAAATTTAAAGTTGAACATGATAATCTAATTTTTTTTACTAGCTAAATGAATAAGTCTAATCTATTGAGCTAAGTAATTCATTTTTTTTATCTTGAATTAAGTTTGAACTTAAAAAAATTTAATTAAACTTAAATTAAGTTTTAAAGCTCGATATTTTGTTTTGAGTTAAAACTTGAGCTCGAACTTTTTATTGCTTAAACTTAGCTCGGATCGATGACACATTTAATACATATATTATCGAGGCATGGGAATTATAGTAGCAATCCTCTCCACCAGATTGGGCTCTGTTTCCAGGACTTGAACCAGGTAAAAAGTATGCATTTCGAGATTCTTTATTTCTTAAACATGGTGATTGGTGTTAACTTCAGGTTCAAAACTATGCTGAAAGGGAAGAAACCTGTTAGTTAAACGCTCAATCGCTGCTTTGTCCTTTGGTTCCAGCTTTACCGCCTTCAGAAACTCCCATTAGGCTTTCGTATAGATGCTATAGTACCCCTCCGGTAAAGCTATATGAAAAAAAAAGCTCAAAATCAAAAGCATATAATGTCTTGATGCATTCTTTTTTTTTTTTTTTTTTGTTAGGTGCAGCTGGTGAGTTTAAGGACGTTGTAGAGGGGATATGAACTGGATTTATCAAGCACAAAAAGTATTAGTCTTGAAGTTTGAAATTAGTATGCTGATACCTGAGTCAATGACGATTTAAAGAATTTTGCAATAAGTGCTAATAAGGCTTTGATTTAGTGCCAATGAGCAGGCCTTAGAACCTTGAGATCTTAGGTTCAAGCGTTACCATGTGTGAGATTACTATTTTTATATGGAATTTTTCTAATTTGTTGATTCGAAATCCGGCATGTAGAAAAACTGGCAGAGTTGTGCGTAACAAAATGAGCTCTTTTCATTCTCTATCATGGGGATTTTAGGGGTGAGAATGAAAACAAAGGAGGGTATAGGAAGCCTATTTTGCGATGGTTAATTAGTTATGGGTAGACCTGTTCATGACAAGCCTGGTTCAATTAGATTGGACTTGCACTTGAGTTTTTATAATTCATATCAAATGATTCGATTTAAATCATTGAAAGATATAAAATAATAATTTTTAAAATTTAATTTAAAAATATATAAATATTAATATAAAAATAAATTTTTAATATTTATTAAACAATAAAATAGATCTATGAGTCTTAATATCAAAGTAAGAGATTTAAAAAATTTTAAACCACGATCTGATTTAACTTATAAATGAAACTTAACAAATCTTAAACCGTAATTTGAGTCCAATTACGAATGCCATAGAAGCATAGATAAAGGGATAAATTAAAAATAAATTTAGCCATCGTATTTTCAATTGGAATCGACAAATTAATAAAGAAATTGATATGGTTGCACAATTGCATTACAACTTGTTTCACTTCAAGAAACAGGCCAACTTTTCCTAAAGGTTGATGGAAATTTAAGAACTTTTGATGTAGTATTTGATGGAAATGGACCTTAAGAAGATACAAGAACAAGAGCGAATAATGTGGGCCACTTGGTTGCACCGGCCATCAAGCACCACTTGGTGAAAGGAAAGGCCGTCAATAGCTATTCAATGGCCAGTTTAGCATCCAAGGAGGTCTCTCCGACTTCATATTCTTCAAACAACTTCTAACATAGGCTAACACTAATTAAATCCTCATTGTAAACTCATATAACCAAATTTAATCAACTCGTACAATTATTTTTAAATAATATCATTTAATAAATTTAAATTTTAAATTTTAAATTTTAATATTTATAATTTGTTCTCTTATTTATATAAGTATGATACTTTAATCCTCAAAATTAATATAAAATTTATCAAATGTAGAATATCTAAATTCATATAATATAGCTTTATTCAAACTTGTGTCTCTTCACAATTTTTAACTTTGGGGATGTTAATGAAAGAATGTGATCACATTTTAAAGTATTTAATTTAGTTTTATCCGGGAAGAAAGAACTAGAAAAAGGAACATCCATGGATGAACAGCAAAGGTCTCCTGTCTAACGGACAAGACATGTATCCAAAGCTTTCGCTTTGGAACGATGTGAATCACGTATTGTTTAATTGGGAAGGCAAATCAAACATGCATGCAATTACAAGGGAAAGAACCAAATGCGACAAAAAAGAAAAAAAAAAACACCAAACACTAAAATCCAGGGGAAAAAAAAAACATTAATAACAGTATCTTCGGAAAGGATTGTTCTGATTGGTAGCATCCATGCATGATCAAACAAAACCAGTCACTGTATTAAAAGCTTTTGGAACTTAGCAAAACACTATCATCCCTGTAGTAATGACAAGAAACTGATCATAATATTTGTTGACTATGATGACTGATTGGTTCTGAAGGACTTCCTCTCAGTTCTTTTTTTTTTAAACCGTGGTTGACAAATTTCTTACCGAGTTAACAATAACCAGAATTCTCTTTAATTAGAATCTCTAAAACAATGGATACTAATGGATAGTTGTTGGTCTCAAAGAGATTAAGTTACAGGTAAATAACCCATAATTAAGTTGAGCCTCCTGCATGACAGACACATGACGAACTTTCAACCTCTTAGCTGCTCAATCCAGTTTCAATAATAGAGAACATCTGATTTACACGTAGCAAGACCTAAAACTCTCAACATAGAGCATAAACCGATACAAATAACTGTAGTTATAACCGATCCAAGGAAGCACTAAAATCTGTTGAAATGCAGTCGAATTCTTTTTCCGTCCTACATCTTCTGAAACTTGCTGATTAAGATCGACGACATAACTCCAGTGCCCTCTAACATTTACCTGCTTTCTCAAGTTTCACTATTTTTGCTTGATATTTCTAGCAGCTTAATCAGCTCGTCACCAAAAGACATCAACAGTAGCTGCTAGAGCTCTTTGTTTAGAAGATTACTAGGCTGGTCTTTCCAGTGATTTTAGCATTCATTTTAGCAAAGATATTGGTGATGAAGCTGAAGATGCACATAGGAACATGATTTTGCTAAATTAGGAGGATTGAATAGAAATAGAACAATCAGGAAATAGCAGATAGTTTCATTCTTAAAAATAATTTCAGACACAAGTAAACAATTACAAACAGAGTTCAACAGAAACAAACTACAATTATCAGATGGGACGGTGCAAAACGAACATAAAGAAAATAATTTAAATTCTTCCAAGCAAGCAACTCCTCAATCAACATCATCCCCATTGAAGTTAAGATGTTGTAGGTTGATGGATTCCAGGTTTCACTTCTTTGCCGCCTTCAAAACCGCCGTAAAAATGAACAATTTAGCAACGTTTACCAAAAAAAAAACAAAAAAAAAAAAACAGAAATCTCATTTAATAATCGAAAGAAATAATGAAATAAAACATACCCTTTTTGAGTTTGGATAGTTTACTTCCTTGTTAATCGAAATCCATCATCGAACAGCATCAAATCTGTCTTTTTTTAACATCGATCTAAACCAAAACCAAGGGCTTTTCTGACATCTTTCTTTCCGATTTTTCATCATTGAAACTGATAACTAGCTTTGACATATCGAATTCATTCGAATTCCTTCTTTTCCCGCATTCGAGTACGTGTTTTTTGCTGCTTTGATTCATTAGTCTCGGACTCTGTAAAACTCCCATGGACCTCGACTTGCTCAGCTTCACCAGCGGCATTTTCACCGCTAGTCCTGTCTTTTTTCTTACCAATGCCACGTGGTTGACGTACGAATCGATCTCTGTGGGTCCCATATTCTTCATCATGATCGTCGCCACTTCTCCGATCGAACCGATCGATTTCGATCTCACCGCACGATCACCAATCACTTCGCTGTCGCGATCTACGCTCGTCACACTGGATACCTTTCGGCTGTTTCTCCGACTTCCACACCTCGAATTCCTTGCCACCTCCTCGCTGAACTCGAACGCCTGGCTCTTCAGTAACGGTTTATCCACGTGTTTCACGCGCTGCCTTAGGTTACTCCAAACAGGGCCCTCATGAACTCTCTTCCTCACCACCTTCAAACATTCCACCACCTCCGTCATTCCGGGGCGTTTCTCCGCCGTCGACCTGACGCACGTGGCTGCTAATACCGCCAAACTCCGAATCACCTCCTTATCCACCGGCGGCCGGGTACGACCGTCGCAAATCGCTGCGAAATGTCCCCCCTTTATCAACGGAACAGCCCAGTCAACAACCGACGGCGGACTATAATTCAAGTCAATGGCATACCTCCCGCTAATAATCTCCAACAGCAAAATGCCGTAACTGAACACGTCACTCTTAGTGCTGACGTCAGTGGGTGCCAAATAACCCGGGTCGAGATACCCTAAAGTCCCCGCCGGCGGCGTGCACTTAACCCGTACATCCTCCACGTTTCCTCTTAATGCGAGTCCGAAATCACCTAACCTCGCGTTCCAGTTCTGATCAATCAAAACATTTGGCGATTTTATATCCCTATGGATCACTGGCGGGTTCGCCGAATGCAAAGCCTGAACCGCTTTCGCAACCTGTAAAGCGAACCGAACTCGCCTGGACCAACCCGGCAGTCTAGAGGAAGAAGAATGTAAAAGATCGTATAAAGAACCGTTGGGCATATATTCCACGACGATTAATTTATTCTTACAAAGCGTATCCGAAGAGTAACCGATGAGATTGACGAGATAAGGACCGTAAACTCGGGAAAGAATCTCAATCTCGTTGTCCGCGGGATTGTTACAGTTTGCTGTCGTTCTTTTAACGGCTGCGATTAATTTGCCGTTGTCTAGGACAGCTCTGTAGACAGAACCGTGACTACCTTTGCCGAGGAAGTTGTCGGAAGAGAAATCATTGGTGGCGGAAAGGAGATCAGTGTAACGAAACTCTCTGATTTCAACGTTATTCCTGGTTTTTCTGGGTCCATTTTTCTTGGATTTTTTTCTACGATAATAATCCCAGCTGTGAGGATCACAAACGGCAATGGCAGACTCTGCATTGCAAGAAAGGTAACCCATGAAAATAGTCAAGAAATGGAAGAGATAAAAAGTGTTAGGTTTATTTTCTTAGGTAGGTTCCGGGAGAGAAAAGGAAAGCGGCGTCGTATGATGGGAAAACAGAACGGCAATGGAAATTGCCATCATCGACGAAGAAATAAAAAGGAGGGGGAATTGGCTAGGCTGTTGGCTCTAAAGTGTTTTAAAGTGTGTACAGACTTACCGCTTTGGAGATGCGAAAGCAATCAAAGCTTGAAAATTTTGAAAAATTTTATTATTATTTTTATTGATTTTTGTTTTTCGCCGTGCAATAGTCAGTGGAGACTTTGAGAGGAATTTCTCGGGGGAAGGTTTAAAGACGTAGGGTATACTTCTTTTTTTTCTTTTCACTTTTCCTTTTCTAATTAATTCTGTCTTTATGTTACAAAGAAAAATTCAAACCATTTAGATGGAGTTTCTTATTATTTTTAAAATCGTTACCGTGGTCTTAATAGTTATATAAATTGATAATTATTAATTTTCAAGAATGAAAATTTATTGTATTATATATTATTAAAAATAAAATTTATTTTGAAAATATTTAAATAATTATTTTATAAATAATAGTTATATAAATTAATAATTTAAAGTTGTTTAAAGAAAATAATTTGTAAAATATTAGCAATATGTTATTAACTTTAAAATCATGTCTAGATAAATTATTAAATTAATAAATATATTTATTTTTATAGATAAACTAATTTTTACTTAAATTTATGAAAAATTATTTAAGTTAAAATAAATCTATTAAAATTTTCTAATAAAAGAAAACAAAATAATTATATATATCATTAAGAAAAGTTAATATAAAGTACAAGTTTATTTTTAAATTTAATGCAATTAATATTATTTTGGGAAGGTAATAAAAGACATAATATTAAAAAATTGTAATTTAAGAAAAAAGAAAATTTTAAAATGTGTAATATTAACTATAATTCATTTATTGATAAAAAAATTCTTATACTTTTGAATGAAAATTAAATCACTCATGGTATAATCACTTTGCAACATAAAATCGTCAACTTCTCATTCACCATGATGATCTAATCATGTAATAATTTTGGGTTACGGTTCATACCATACCAAATGATTTAAAAGTTAATTGTTTATTTAAATAGATAACAACGTTAATGAAATTTTAAATAACAAAAAATAATAAAAATTAATTATTATATTAATA
>JBBYHK010000017.1:1575326-1589937 GCA_038382065.1 Adansonia grandidieri | reverse complement strand
ATTAATTATATTTTTATTTATATATATATAATTTTTTAATCAACACCTTAATATTTATTATTATTATTATTATTATTATTATTATTTAAAAGGTATAGTTTGTTGATTTTTTTAAATGTAGGAGAGAACAGGAGTAGTTATAGGAGTGGGGCCGTCTCGTCTAACCTTTACCTACTTGTCCTCGGGTAAATGGAAATGGGGTAACCAAATTTATTCTCCACCGTTGTCCGTTGGTTTGCGGTTTCCGTCAATCAAATTTAGAGTTTTTTTTTTCTCTCTCCTTGGATTCGTAGGTATTTTGAGTTTAGCTTTGGCTCCTTCCAATTAATGTTCAAATGATTTTTTTTTTAAATTATTAGAGAAGAAATGATCACTTACATTTACAGTTAAAAATTATGAGATTTACAAAACAGTTAATAAAATGATATCCACTCTTTGAATATATAGTACAATTAAAAACATTAATTAAAAAAATAAAATATAGGATAATCTCTGTTTTGATATTTAAAAAAAAATTAATTGGCAAAATATAAAAACAAAGCAAATAATTACATGTACATAGACTTTAGTTAAGGAAAAGGTGTAGGACACTTATTATTATTAGTAGTAGTAGACTAATATTCATTCAATTACCAGAAGAGCAGCCTTTACTCTCTCCTCATCGTTTTAATAATTCTATAATTATGTACCTGTTTATGAATGAGCTGTGTTATCAGAAAGAGATAAATCAATACAGAGTGGGAGGGGGATTGAATTGATGGAGGAAATAATATTATAAATCGGGTTGGTATAGCCCATAAAGTTTACATCCTTAATTCTTTTCCCGCATCTGTACTTGAAAAGGTGGTTAATAATTTTATTTTATTTTTTTCATTTCGTAAAGGATTTTAATAATTTGGTTGGGAGATACAGCAAAGCGGAGCAAGCACGCATCTCCCCTCGCACGCAGGCTCTTTAACTATGATAATTTTTTTTTACCAAGATAACTATACCAGAACACAATATACATATAGATATATATATAAAATTCTAGACAAACATGACCACAAAATAAATACATAAACATATCAAAATCTATAAAACTAAAATTATCCCATTATATATAACTACAGATATAATATTAGTTCAATCGTAACAAGTTAAAAACAATAATATCCTAACAAAATTAAAAATTTCAATGAAAATGTAATTACGATTTTATGATATTATTTGAATTCCCGATCAAATTTTCAGACTAAAAAACGTATTTTATCAGTTTTGATCATCTGTAATAAGCCCCAGATACGGTGAGACTGAGAAAGAGGGAACGAATTCTCAAATGCCCTTCGATCGACGAGGCATGGGGCACAGATTCCATTCAAAATTGTTCTAATTCAGCAATTATGATTCAAGACCGGCAACAACGATGAAATCAGTGCTATAGCTGTAAGATTAACATATATATATACCAAAACGACAAGCCTCCTCTCTTCTCAACTATATGCAAGAACATCTCAAAAAATGTACAAAACAAATCAAATGTTCTTCGAGAAAAAAAAAAAAAAAAGGAATATCCACATAAAAACTGATCGAGATGCTTAACAATTAATCAGGGGGACTCAGTATACCTTATTCAATATTTCAGCTTATTCTTACAATCCCAAAAAGCTTTACAAGGTCAACTAACTTCCTCCTGTAGATGTTTTCTGCGGCCAAAAGCACAGTGCTGTCTGCATAACAGAAATCTGGAACCTAAGAAAAAAGATGGTGTTAAGAGATAACATTCTAAAACCCAAATGCCATCAACTTAGCGTCTTATGCAGAACATGATGTATACCAAGAATAATGCCCAAGATTCCAAATAATAATAATTGACAGTACTAACTGATTGATATTGTACGAACATATACACACAGCATGGATGAGATTTAATTTATATACTAGTTTATTTCAAGATGTTGCTGACTTTAACAACTCAAATAGGGAAATGTTTATATGATTGCAATGTTGAAGTTAGCTACAAGTTTTGCCATTGAGTGCAGGCTCTAACCCCATAAATTGAATGAACGCTCCCACTGCAGATGTGTTCTTAGAAAATTTTAGCAGTTTTTAGTTTATAGTTTTGGATGGAATTAGTTCATCCAAGGACAATATTAAATTCAAGTATCAACTAACTTATGTGCTAAGCCAAGAACTAAATGAGAAAAAGGATAAAGAAAAGGAAAAATGACAAGGGACTCGGTCACATATATCAGCGAGCATCTGTGTAGGCATCATCAAACTAACCTAATTTTCACTGCCTTAAGGAGATGCGCATTTCCATGTCAATAAATCTTGTACCTCCACTAGTGACATTTTCATCACATTTGCAGGCGAGCAAGAGAGAGTTAAATATTCATGAAAGTAGTGTTGAGACCATTTCTATATAGGTGAGTAGCCAAACCTCAGTTATCAAATGAAATGTACATAAAAACACAATGTGAAAAACTTTTGAATTGCTGAAAATGTACATTGTTAGTCTTTATATTTTTTAATTGTCATTGTGAAATTTTTTTATTATTTTTAATAAAAAGACATCACTAAGGGTCTAGCTACCCACCCGGCCTAATAGGCTCTACTCAATCCAGGTCGAGCCTCGGACAAGATTTTTAAAGCTTAGCCCAGGCTGAATTTTTAATTTAAAATACTTTATCTATAAAATATTAAAATTTTTAATGTTAAAACAAAAAAAAGCCTCGAAGGCTTGAAAAGCTATGCAGAGGCTAAGGCAAACAAAAAATTTCTATCTTGCACCTAACCTAGCCCAATCCATGGACAGTTCTGCTAATAAGAAATTATAAGAATTGCTAAATGAATTTATTTGATAATAAATAAGAGTTAAAGTCTACATTAAATTGTTTTACTTTCAAAGTTGTAATTTTTTGTTAACCTTAAAAAAGAAATTATTTTATTAGATAAACAGAAAGTGTTAATGTTTACATTCCTTTTTTTTTTTTTATCATCTTGATTTTAATTTTACATTAACTAAAATAATAAATTAATATTAAATTAATATAATTTACACATGAAATAAATGTTAATGTAAATTTTGTTAATATGTGCTTTATTAGTTTTAATTTATTTGTAAAATTTATATGTTCAAAAATAAATAAAAAATGATTGTTCTTGGGCAATGCATGATTTATAGTTAAAAGAAAAGACCCAATATATGGTTTCCAATAATCAACCAACTGATCATGACATTACAATGCCACGCTTCCAGTAAATGTAAGTGTAATTTGCCAAATATTCAGAGCTAAAAAAATACTTCAGAACAAAATCTATTAAATGAAAGAAAGGTTAGCTACCTGCATGTTTTTATAAGAACTAATGAAGCAGACTAGCTCTGGGCACACTCAAATGGATGCAAGGATCCTTCAGAAAATTCATGCATCCGAATGCGCTCCAAAAGTTCAAAGGGCCTGCAAATAACATTTTACTGATCTTGCAGCTAACTCCAATAAGGAATTTGATTCAAGAAGCATGACAATATGCACACATGTTTTTCAAACAGCAATCAGCATTAAAAAAACAAAATCATGAACAACTTGGAAGTCCCAAAATATATCTAAATTGAAGTCGTATAACTTAATTTTCATCTTCCTATGACCTTTCCTATAGGGAAACTTAATTTCCATCTTCCTATGACCTTTTCTTATTGGAACAACTTTTGATGGGAAGACAGCTTAAGCCAAAATCTTATTGGTAAGGACAAAATAATGTTGACAGGGTGGGAAATTTGTAAGAGAAGATAAAGATCTCTGTAAAATTTATATTTTGGCAGACACGACACGTAGAGTAAGAGATTTAAATCCCCAACAAGCCAAATTCATCATGGTGCTAAATTTTTGAGACATGCAACGTAAGGTAAGACTTGACAAAAATAAATAATTGTTGAGACTTGTACCCTTATGAGAACTAAAATGACTATATATGGTTGTAAATAATTAGATGGTATACGAAGCTAAATTTTCAGCTATACAAATTTCATCTAATAAAAACAATATCGTAAAGTTCAGCTAGTAGAATAATGTTCCATCATAAAGCAACCTCAAGGTTCACAGAAAAGACAGTTGACATTTGCCCAGCAAATTGTGGTACATGAATAAGGGAGGGTTGGATATTGTGGGACATGATGTTCAGTATTCAGACATTTGAGTATGAAAAAACATTTGAAAAAAGAATTTTCCGAGAGTTAATCAAACTATATAATTAGTATTTCCAATCTGAGCACAAGAAAAGCTTGCATCACTATAAACAATGAGCATCAACAACCAGAAGGATCAGTCAGAACAAGACTCCAGAGAAACGGGGGAAGGGAAGGGAAAAGAAAGGAGGCAGATCCACAATTTATAATTTCTCATCTGATGCATCTTCCATTTTAAAAACAAAAGAAATATTCATAGTGCTTACAGGATAGCTTCACGAGTTCGACATAATTTGCGTTGATTACTTTCCATGGCCTCTACCACGTTAGAAGTTTCTGGCCCCGCTGACCCACCAGCAACCATTGATGGAACAGTAGCAGTTGGAGTCCAAAGCTACACCACTTTCCAGCCAAAATTAGAAAATTAATCTTGAATATTGTATAAGATTTGAACTCTTCCCATAGTACTTGATACTCACCTTTATTGTGCTATCAATTCCACTGGTTGCAACAAAGCAATCAAACGGATGGCACTGCACACAATTTACAACTGCGGAGGACAAGAATAGATATTTTACAGTGAATAAGAGAGAATAGGATGATAGTTAAGCCCATAATCAGTAGGGCAGGTCGGAGAGGATACGAGAAATATTACCAGCATCATCTCCAGGTAGCATTTTTATCAATCTACCAGTCTGCTTTTCCCAAATAAACCACCTCCCATCATCACTCCCGCTCGCAACATATTCACCTACATCAACAGAAGATGTCATTGTAATAGTTTCACCGCTAAAACTGCATGCAGACCGAATTCCACTAGTCATGGGTGAGTTTTTCTACAATCAGAATTGATTTCATGAAGATAAACAAAGAATTAGCAACAGCCACAATCACCAAGATATTGGATTAAAAGAATATAAAAGAAAATCAAGTTGCTGGGGATATAGGGACACTTCATCCAGAAGCCCCTTTCTGCTGGGCACCGCATATTGCACATTGCCAAAGAAAGACATATTTCACAGCAGCTATCGAATTCAGAAGAGAAGCAATTAAGATGCTGCTTGATAACAAACTTATTTGTTACAGATCAAATGTTCCAACAAGCAGCAAATGTTTTGGAATCAATAAGAGACTTCTTTAGTTCATCCATAATCAACAAGCATCAAAATGGTTGGATACCAGATTCCTTTAAGATACGCATGGACTGCTTTAGAAATTTTATTGCATAAAAAGGATTTATATCATTTAAATAGTCATTAATGAACCAGAGAACAACATATCTCTTTTCCATTTATATCATAGAAAGATAGAAAGTCAGTCAAAACTTCTTTTTTGGTTGTCGAAACAGCGTTAGAGCTCAACTGTAGAACTAAAAGGATAATCCTTAAATAACATAAGCAAACTTGACTAAGGGTTTAAGGGTAGTAACAAATAAATGAAACATAAGGAACAGAATTTAAAAAGGAAGAAAAAGAAGACTTTGAAATACTAATGAAAAGAAACAAATTCATTACCATAAAGCAAACGCTAAAGTTCTTGTCAGAAAGCAAAAAAAAAAGGCAAAAGAATTTCAATGGCAGCTAAAAATATAGGTGAGATGATACGAGAAATATACCTCTCTGACCAAGGAAACTCGCCTGTTTGATGTCAGTTCCAACATTGCAATGG
Organism: Adansonia grandidieri; assembly: GCA_038382065.1. Lineage (NCBI taxonomy): Eukaryota > Viridiplantae > Streptophyta > Magnoliopsida > Malvales > Malvaceae > Adansonia > Adansonia grandidieri. Next base: position 1,584,104 of record JBBYHK010000017.1, on the reverse strand, counting down.
CCAACATATCTCTGCTTCATATCAATAACTGCCTCGGGCTAGAAAAGATACGAATGCCTGACATTAAAATCTTAAGCAAGAAGATCAATAAAAAATACATCACAAGCAATATGACAAGACCATTGTTGCACATAACAAAGGCACTGGTCACTAGGAAGTAAACATGCAATGAAGTAAACAAAATTCTTTCCCATGCCATCTTCATAATAGGCTAGTCCTTTGTAGACTTTTATCAGACATTTAATGGCAGTTTCACTTCCAATTATGTTAACGAGCATCACAAGTCGATAATCTCCCAAGAAGACAACAAACAAAGTCTAGCAACATCACCAATGACACATATAGCCATGCCCTGATAATTAATACTTGACAGTCATTTTCAAGATGATTTCTTGTTAATGATATAACTAAATAGGAGACATCTGCTTATCAAAACTTGAATCATTTAAAAATTTTACCAAAGATACGAATCTGAACCTGATAAGCTGCTCTATCATTTTGTGATGATAAGGATGGAGATCCACATGAACCGTTTGGGCCAGTTTCCCTTGTTGAATCACCCCTTCGGTGAATTCTAAGATTTAAACTTCCATGTAGCATGTTGGATTCAACATCACGCCCTTCATCACCTGATACTGAAGTTTCAAAATCTAATTCCAGCTCCTCATCATAATCTGAATCTTCTCTATCAGATCTTGGACCATCTTGTGAAGCATCAACGATAGCTTCCGAGCGATAGAGTAAGTCACTCAAAGACAATACCCTTCCACTTCGAGGTTCAGACTTAGGTACCCCATCACCAGCCTTTTTATTTTTTTCAGCCTCAGCTAATTTTAAAAAAAAAAAAAAAAATAGCAGCAGTCATAACCAATCCTAGAGAGAACCATCTTTCACATTCATCAAGGAGATCAGCGTCGCCTAGAGAGCAGTAAAAAAGAGATGGAAATAAAGGAGAGAGGGAGAGAAATGATTTCACCACTGTTAAAACTTAAAATTCATTCTATGCATAATGCATAAGAGTTAGCATATGCAATAACCACAGTGACTCAGTGTTATCAACTTTAAAAACATGAAAAGTAAGCATGCTACATGTACACTTGAAACTTTGATCACTACCAGGCCTAACAGCAAACTAAGGTTAACGAAAGAACGAAGAGAAGGCTTAGGAAAATGGTCAAATGCTGAACTGTACACAAGAAACATCGGTTCAGAACTTCCAGTTATAAGAACATAGCACCAAACATCCCAATCAATTGAACATGCAAGAAATGATACTGATACTAATATTAACTTTGAATCCCCAAGAAATTTCAGTCAATACTGGAACCTACCACTACCTTTTTCAGTAAGATTAAGAATAACCAATGATAGAATTGCGCGCACACAAATATAGGCAGGAAAATTAACTTTGCAAGTACGAGATGAGATACTTCAATAAGGATGAAGATGGCTATGTACAAGACACAAACCTACTGCAAGATGTTTTTTTATGTTCTCCACTTTGTCAGCCACCATAGTATCAGATGGAGATAAACACTGTGCCGCGACTGCAAAGCTTAAAGCTTCTTTATGTTTTCCCAACTGCAGAAAATTAGAAACAAATGACAAAAAATACCTAGTTTCAGCAACTTTACATGTAGAGATAAGCATGCCACTTTCTTAATGGTTGCCAATCGAGCCTTCAATAGACCATTTTTTTTCCTTTATAAAAACGAAAAGCATTAAAAGAACCCCACAACATCATATCTTTATTTATAACAGCAAAATTCATCTTAAATATTCATAGGGCTGATATTCATCTAGAGCAAAATCTAAACAAAAATACTCGCCATTTCGGAATTCAAATTACAATTGGCTACTGCGTGAGTCAAAACCAGGCCACAACCAAACGTAAAATCAAACAACCACTGACGATATTTTTAATTTTCTCATGAAAGAGTTTGACAAACTTAAACTTCGTTTAACATTAAAAGGTTATAACAAATTTTCGGTAGCAAATCCTGTTACTCAACCATAAAAGCTACCATAAATGTAAGATATTAAACAGATAAAAGATTGCTGTGGGGCAAAAATCCAAAGCCAGGAAGCTACTAACTGAGGTTCAAGCTTCACAATTTAATACGTTCTTAGCAAACCAAAGCACTAAGTAATTCAATTATTCAGGTACTGTTTATAAACTCTACTGCAACTTGTACTGCAGATTACCTGTTCTAAAGCCTCAGCCATATAGAAATGAGCTCTAAAGGAAGAATTGTCTATCATTCGAGCATTATGGCAATCCCTAATGGCCATATGAGCATCATTTTTCCACTTTCGCTGCAAAAGGAAACAAGTTAATATGCTGGCATAACATATCAAATAGATAAGACGCTCCGTAAGCTATGCCTCAAAAAAGTATCCAATGAACCTGCAGCAATAAGGCAGCACGTGTACAAAAACATTCGTGCCTTAGCAAGGGCCCAATATCACCATAATTTCCATCCAAGACTTCATTGCATGCCTCAATTGCATGGAAAACATTTGTCCCCTCCTCCAAGGATCTTTTGGCGAATTCAATCAACATCCTGCATTTTTCAACCTGCAACTGGCATGTTAGGTTGTAACTGAAATACATACGGAGGAACAACATAAGTTACATGACAATTTACCAAAATTCCCAAACAAATTTATAAAACAAGTAAAAAAAAGGGAAAATAAAAGATGCATACCCTTGCAGCAATGTTGCTTCTTCTCTGGTGATCATTTTGGACAAAACTAGCAACAGATGGCTGATGCTCTGGTATATTTAGTACAGGAGTGAAGGTCATCCATTTTAAAGCATCTCCCAAGGTATATTGCATTGAACTCCCAATGGCTGCCAATTATGGAGACAATAGATGTTCGGCTAAAGAACATTTAATTAACACAAATAGTTGGCTATATATTGCATCAAACTAACTGGAAATAAAGGAGATGACTAAAAGATACAAGCCAAAGAACATTAAATCTAATACTGAGCAGCTATCATACATATGCTGACCTGATTCATGCTTAGCATTTATACTGCAATCTAAAATGCAACCTAAAAGGACCAGGAAGGAAGGGGAGACAAGTACATTTCAGTTCTCTGAACATATAGGGTTAGAGTTTAGACACGATCCCTAAAAAGAACAAAATAAAAGCATGATTCATTCTCTTCAAATTCTAGTCCCACTTTCATCAAGCCACGACTAGCTTCACTTCTTTACACAAAACTGGAACGCGAAGACAAGAGAATTCAAAACTATATAATGTGCTTGTTTGGCCCAGCTTTTTTTTTGGGGGGGGGGGGGAGGGGGGTGGGCTTAGTAGCTATTATGAAGCTCTTATGAAAAATAAGAGCTTTAAAAATTAAGTTAGAGTTGTTTGGTAATTTTATTTGATAAGCTCTTTTTTATAGATATTGAATTTATAATTACTAAATGAGGATTTTCAGGAACAAAAATAAAAATTATGTAAAAAGCTACCTTATTCTTAATAAGCTCCTATTTTTGGCTTTTTTTAACCCTTTTTTTCTCCATTTTGTTCATTAAAAATAAGCTAGCTTTTTTTTCCAGAGCTTCTTAAAAAGCCTGTTTGTCCTGGCTTCTACTTTTAAGGAGCTTTTAAAACACCCTCCCCCAAAAAAAAAGGTGAGGCCAAACAATCAAAATATCAAGTCAAGCAACAGGAAGCTCCTTAAAGACGATAACATAAAAATGAACACAAATAAACTAAACCATCTGACTACACTAGAAGTAGAGAATTTTGAATATGCTTACTATTATTAATGTCCATTAGATATACATGCTCCCCGCTATAGCTGAGTAGAACCTCTTCTCCGTTAGGGCTAAAAGTAACATGAGTTAAGTGCAAACTTGAACGTCCCTGAAAAGCAAAGGGAAAAAAGATTGCTTCAAACCAGCGGTAGTATTGTTTAACATATAATGACACTTAAAGCAAGAAAACAATGTTATTAATGGGAATGCCAAACGATAATGATCAGCGGATTACAATTAAGATATTCCTATTAACACTGTTAACTTAAAATATTCACAAAAGTTTTTTCCATGAGCAAACTATAAAAAAGTGACCTAATGAAGATAAAAAAAAAAATAAAAAAAAAAAAACAAGATAAGCTCGCCCATTTATCAAAGAGAAAACAATAGGAGAACTGTTATCATTTGCGAAATGAATTGTTACATCATTCCAGACAATCTTCATAAAGCCAAACAATATTAATAAAACTTGGTCTTGATAAGCAGAAATCATAAAATTCGCCAAGCTATTTACAAAAAAAAGTAAACAAGAGTAAGAACTAACAAATAAATTTCAAAACTAACACGATCAGAAAGATGCATTGGGCAGAAATAATTAACACAAGTAGGTGGTAACGTTCTTTTCCTGCAGGAGCTCAGCGGTGGCAGCATCCTTCTATCATATAGACGAGCAAATGCATCACTGCAAGCATTCAAAGACAAGATTAATGGTGGAAATAAAGAAAAAATTTTAAGAAGAGGAAGATCAGCCACATACCTCCCACCAACAAGGAGCAAGTGAGGTCTAGTAACACTGATATCACAAGATTTTAAGGCAAGAGTATGCCTAGGAGGATCAGCCAGTGATCTCTTTGCCCCACAACGCAAGTCAAGCTGCCAATACATGAATGTGAAATATCAGTTTAACTGACTCATTATGGCAATTCTACAATGCCAAGCTTGAGAATTTCAACAGAAGACAAAGATAGGCAGATAAAACTGAAAATTTTCGAGCTAGGCCAATAACCAAATGACCTTAAGATGATAATCCATTGACTTAAGAATCATGGGATGTCAGTCTGTCCACTGCTTAACTCATACCATGCTGTCTAAAGTGATGATAAAAATAACATGATGAGCAGTGTCATCAAGACCAGATCTACATGGTAGTAACATCTTTTAATTAAGGCCCAAAAGCATCCAGGATTCCATAGGGTTTCAACTATTCAAAATGGCGAATTGAATGGTTGTAAGTTTTCAATCCCCCCCCCCCCCCCAAAAAAAAAGCATTTCCATCAACTAAGTATCTTGATTGGCAAGATTAGGGAGAGAACTGGATATATTATTCCACATCAAAGAAGTCTTAATTGCTCAATAGAACGTATAGAGAAGAAAACCAAAAGATAAACATGACAACAATTTCAACTCAAGTGACGACAACAAGTCAAAGCTCACCAACCTTCGGAACAAGCATTTCAGGGATAACAACATGGTTGCAATCAAAATGCAGCACTGATTAGGCAATACCATAACTTCAATAAACAAAGTTCTCATAGCTGAACCTAGAAAATAGAAATTAATAAAAGGAATTATTATGTAATGTGAGTCTCACTAGAACATTGCGACACTCTTGGTGAGAAGATCCTGCTGGAGGACAAGAAGTGCCCTCCCGAAAGTCATGCTGTCTTAAAGTTCCATCTTCACTTGCACTCCACACCACATTGGGGTTTCCAACTTCAACCTGAAATAGGAAAAGTAGAAAACGTGACAAGGTGAAGCAGTCAGATGAACATTCATGTTCACCATGTAAAGCAACATTAAATTAGAAAATTTACCACTTCTCATGTTTTTTGTCCAATTAAACTATTACTATATTTGGCAGTCATTTGTACAATAAATCTTACCGCTAGTTTTTTAACTCTTCTTGTGTGACACTGATAGAGTGCTGATGGAGTAATAGCACCATCATTGAGCCCTCTCCCATTCAAGCGAGATAAATTAAATAATCGAACCTGAAAAACAAATAGCTGTCCAAGTTAATAATGATATTGATACCTAATGGCAATGCAATAACAATCCAGCATAGATTGTTTAACCATAGTCCAAAAAATTACCTCCGCATCTCCAGCTCCAGAGACCACAAGCTCATCCGAAGTTTCAGGAATGAACTTTGTACAGAATATATTAGCAGAATGTCCTGTCTCTATAGAATGCAGAAGCTTTCGACTAGAGTAGCCCCAAATATTAACCTGCAAAATTTAATTGATTAATAAATTTGACATATTTTCATAAAACCGATACCCCTCAAAAACCGTTCTTCATACACCTTTATCAACAGATGACATTTGCCAACAATTATAGCTTACTAGAAGCCCCTAAACCAACACTTTATTTCCTTTTTCTGGTAATCAAAATCCATATTCCATACCATAAAGAATGAAAATCACTCCCATCATTACTTTGTAACCACAAGAAGTTGAATGACAAGACTGACTATTCCTAGGCAAAAAGCCAAAGCTTTTTGTTCTAAAAAATTGAATTTTAAAGCCTTCCATATAATATATAAAATATTTATATGCATCAGTACACACGAATAGCACCAAATACAATAAGACTTGAGACTTCACAAACACTTTGAAATCAACTCCATGTAAATAGTAAAATCCCAATAACAAGAATCATTGTAATGCCATAATGACCAGGAATAGGTCAGCTAAAACTTCCATTATTACATTTTATCTATTTTCATGATACATATTATACTGCACCGAAGTTTACAGTCATCTACAAATATAAATAACTCATACCCTTGCATCATCAGAACCAGAAATCAAAAGTGAACCATTTGAATTCCAAGCCACGGCATTTACACAACCCTGATGTCCCTGCCATACAAAGAACATAGGATAATTTTAGAGAAGCAAATATATATATATATATATATTAAAGTACAACAAAAGATAACCATGTTCAAGCCTTCAAGGCATCCCACAACTAAAAGTGACAAAAACAAAAGACAAATGGAAAAATATTCCATGGGACAGCGTTAAATATAGCAAAATAACCAACAAATAACTTGCAATGGAATCTAGGAAGGCACCAAATGCAAAAGTTCAAACAACCAACCAAAATGTCATTAGTAGGATAGTCTTGATGCATCATGAGATAAAAATGTATTGTTTTTTTTATAAAAAAAAAAAAAAAAATTCTGCATGCATCAAAAAGTATGACAAAAAATACAAAAAAGGGTCATTATCACTAAAAGAAAATATGCATTTTCACTAAGAAAGCTTTCCAAATGCAAATATCGGATAATTTAAAATTGAAACTACCTCCAATTCTTGTTCCAGTGAAAGCCTCCCAATCAGAGAAGAATGCATCTGCAAACTATGATCAACACCCTACATAAACACACGAAAATCTCTTAGATAAACACAGTCACCGTCGTAAGTCAACACAAGCAAAGCACTTTTTTACTGCCTAAACTGAACAAATTTCCTTTTCAACGAAAAAAATATAGTAATTAATAACAATAAATTAACAAAGAGTGACGGTAGTACGACTTAAACTATCAGCAAGATTCAGAGGGTTAAAAAACAGAAACGAGAACTAGGCTCAAGCACTTCAATTCTTGATCAAAATTTCAATAATAAGAACGTATATATTAAATTCCGTAACTCCGAAGCATTTACTTAATTATATATCAGATAAATTCCCAAAAGTATATCTTAAATCAGCAATTCCTCGGAGTTGCAAACCACAACAACAAAAGGTATGCAATTATCATAGAAAGTGAGAATTATAATAAAATAAAATGAATTGCTTCGCAGAAAGAAAGAGAGAGGAGCGGTAAAATACGCGGCGATTCTGGCAAATGTCGGTGTGCCTGCTGTCGAGCAGGTTGTGTATGTTGCCGTCATGGAAAGGCAACTGCTCCATCGAGTATATTACTTCAAAACTAAATTAACTAAAACTGGAAAGATATTCGTAAACCCTAGCTCTTCGATCGGCAGTGACGGTCCGTAATCGGCGACGATTAAAGCGGTTTTAAAGGCAAAAAAAAAAAAAATTTCCCAGTAGTTTCAGAAGCTAGCCAAGCCAGCCTATCACGGGTTTTTTTTCGGTTTGGCCTTGCCAAAAGGAAAATAAAAACAAACAAATAAAACTATGGCTTTTTCTTTGAGACACGAAAGCGAGTGATGAAATACGTTTTGCCTCGTGTGCGCTTCCTAAAATTTCTACACTTCTCTAAGATAAAGAAAGTAATAATTAAAAAAGAACTGTGGGAAGGGTTATTACATAGTGAAAGGCGGCGTAGGTTAAGAATGTTTGCGTGAGATTTAAGCACTGTTGATTTGGGGTTGCCGGTTGATTAAATTGGGAGTGCTTCACGTTGGATTTATTGTGTACGATGCGGAGTAGCGGTGAGCTTATATTGGGGGACCGAGCCTGGGACACTTGGACTTCTACTCCCAAAACTGAAACAAGCCACCACTAACCCAATTGTTCCACTTTCGTTTTACCAAGATTTATATGGTATATAAATTATCATGTTTCATGAAGAAAATTAATTAATACGTACAAATAATAATAATGATGAATATAAAGACTTTAAATAAATGACTTAAATACTTCCAATTTGATTTTATGTATTTAACTCATGCCATAAAACTATGGCTATTAATTATACCATTTACCATATATCATAATATCGTGTAACCTTGAGAATTAAAATTATGGCAGAAGCCAGGCTCCACATTCTGCGGCCTGTTTGCTTGTAGCAAAAATAGAACTAGCCCGTAAAATGAAAATCCAAAACTAAAGAAGCCCATGGAAATTTCCACTAAGATTAAGCTTTTAACCATTTTACATTTTATATACAAAAAAAAGGAAAGAAAATTGAAAGTGGTTTAGTCATGCACCATGTTTCAAAGAAATATTCAACATGCGTGAACTCGAAATATGAGATTTCTCTTGTGGACACATGAGCAGTCCAACCCGTAGGATTTTCTTTCCCTCTTCT
>JBBYHK010000017.1:1548207-1561765 GCA_038382065.1 Adansonia grandidieri | reverse complement strand
AACTTTAATCAATAAAAATGCAATCCATAACATCGCTGTCACGTGTATTCTTTAAAAAAATAAATTTTAAAAATAAATTTTAAAAATAAAATAAAAAATAATTTAATTATAGATATGTTACTGTTGACAGGTTAACATATAATGTGTTTTTATTTTATTAGTCAAAAAGAATATTATGTCAGTTACAGTTTTGAATCAATATATATATATATATATATATAACAAACATATAAATTAAACATCAAATTATAATTTTTTTATTAAATATTAAATTATAAATCAAATTATGAGCGCGGGAGCAGCCCAATCCTGGTTGGAGCAACTCGCAAATAGCAAAGTATTCAAATGCAGCCCCATGGATCGGCTAAGAATCATCCACAGAGAACGAGTTTTGGCATTTCGATTTTTGTCCCGTTTTTAGGCCTCTTGCTGCATTTCTTATATGAATTGCTTTGACTAAAATAAAATTATTTTTCCCATAAAAAAAAGGAATTATCACATGCTCCTTGAAATTTTATTAATAAAAATAAAAAATTAATAGGCTTATGTTTAATTAAAATATTGTTTAAAAAGTTTTTATTTAATGATTTTTTACCAACTTATTTTAAATATCACCTTGTTATTAATTTTTTTCCCTTGTTGAATACTATTACATATATTAATAACCTTATTTTTACGTAGATGTATGAAAAAATAAAATGGATAAATAGTCTATATAAAGTATGAATTATGATGTATAATATTAGCTGTTGAATTTTATGTTACGAGTTAAATACTTATAAAATATTAATTCAATTATTAAATTTATATAAAATTTAAAATATCAAATATTTTGAGTTTGAACAATAACAAATATATGATTAAGGATAAATATATGTTATTTTATAAAAAAATAAAGATAAACTTTTAAAAAAGTTAGACTTTAGCTTATTTTTAACACATTCTTTCATGTTAATATTTATGCGACATGTATTTCGAATGTTATCTTATACTTCAAATCTTATTAATCAAGACCGAGGCTTAGACTTTAGCTTTTTCATTTTTTTTTTTTTTAACTCAATCAATATCAAACATTTTATAAACAAGAAAAGGACAATATTGAGCGTCCTTCTCGCTTTCAGTTCCTTTCAGATTTTTTATTTTTATTTTTATTTTTTTATGATAAAATTTTCAATTCACGAGGCAGTTTAACGGCCTTATTTTAGTCCAAATCAACGGATACGATTGCATGCTCGACGGCCAGAGTTCGTTTCCCTTCGCCAGAGCGACCGCCGCGCGACGTTATTGGAATCTATTTGTAGGGCTCAGATTAGGAGGCTAGTGTTTTCCGATTCCGTTGCAGGATAAATGCCTCTTGCCGGACATCTAGTGTTTTCAAGACTGGTCCTTGTGGTCTCCGTTGTTATTCCTTTGATCGGTTTTTTTGTTAGGCGGAAATGGAGGCTACTTGTAGGCAGGCAGCCGGAGGTCAAGAGGCTTTTCATTTTGGCCTCGGAGGAAGCCGCGAGGGACGACATTGAGGCCTTGCTTGGATACGGTATTTTTTCGGGTTTGATTTTGAACTATCATCACCAATGCGCTGTTTGTTACTGTCCTACTACTAAGCGGCGCGCCCGCTGTACAGCTGTTCGATATTGGTAAGTAAATTTCGGTCATTGCTTCAATTTATTGAGACCTTTTGTTTAGGGCATTTAGTTTGAACAATAGTTGAGATGAATCTGATTTTTTTTTTTTTGTATGTACGCTATTGAAGAAATATTTGGTTAGATAAATGCTTTCGCTGGTGCAGAGCAAGTTTGGGTTAATTTAATGCTCCAATCTCTGTTTAAACTTTAAATGTACCTAGAAATATAATTTAGGGTATAATGTTTGTTTTTATGTAGTGAGAAATGATGCAATTTTGAAGACTTGGCAGGTGAAAAGTACATAATAGATTCAACATTCATAATCCATCACAGATGGCGAGTTTGGAGTTTGTGTTGGAAACTGCAATATGAATGGTTGTGCTGATATTAAGCAAATGTTTCAGTTTATACATTCCATTTTTGAGCCTATATGTTACAGAGATGGGATATCAGAAACCTTTTTATCTATTCTTCTTGAAGATGACCTTTTATGTGTTTCTGTGTCCTATCTTGTTCGTTTGATGGCAGAAAAAAACAAGAATTCTAATGATTGGAGAAAATAATTTAGCTTTTCCCTATCATGCTATTTTAATTCTTATGACGTGACTTTATGGTACATTATTCATACACTATGGCTGTATTGAGCATTATTTTCTGCTGACACAATTGTTTTTAAAGAATTGTCTTTTAACAGTATTTATTTACATAAAAAATTTGAATGTCTTAGTTCTGCTGAGTGTCAAATTATTCGTTGGCGGCAAGGTCACCAGGAGGAATGCTATCCGGCTGCCATTGCTACACATCAGAATCATGATGATGGAAGTGATTCTGGTCAGCAGGTGATAGAGCAAGACCAAAATGGAGACAGATATGAGATCGAAGAAAAGCAGCATGCGAAGCCAGTTGGAACATTCTCCATAGGACCTGTGTTATGTAATTCCACCACTGAACCTGCATTGTCTAGTTCCACTAGCTCTTCTGTGGTTTTACATAAGCATGATGATATATAAAGGTTGAGTTCCAGGCTGACAGGGAAAGAATGGACTCTGCTTTAGAATCTTCCAGTGAGTCATTTTCTGGATTTTCTTCTTCCATAGCTGGTAGTGAATCGTCTGACAATGTTTCTGTGTGTGAGAGCATTAGTTCAAATGAGCCTGCTAAATTTGATAGATCTTCATCTGCTGATGATTCTAACCTTGAAACGTGGACTGCTTCTGGTGTCAACAGTGTGGATCAAACCAATTCATCATCCCCAAAATTTGCTATGTTGGTTGACTCTGTAAATAAATTTTCTAAATTAAATGAAATAAATCAGATGAAGCCTGATCAAAGTGGAGAGATCCAGTGCAGAGCATCTAGTTCTTCAGGTTTAGGTGTTAGTGATTCATATAAGAGCTTAACTGCCGAGGGTTGTATGTTATCTTCTGGTTTCTGGAGCAAAACTCCGGAATCAGTTGCTTCTATGAATGATGTTGACAACGAGGCTTTTTGGTCTAACCCTAAACAGGGCGGTCAAGTGCCTTATTTGATTCTAGATCTTCCTTACATTTTCCATTTAATTTGTCTGGAAATGCTTCTTGTTGCTTCCACAAGGCTCGAAAGTGGAAGCTGTCAAATTGGATGATGCTACTCAGAGTGCTTTGGGGCATACCCAACTTTCTGATAGGGTAACTTTGCTAGAAAACGTTGGTTTAGATGCTCCAAATGTCAGCAACTCCCCATCCTCAAATTCTGAATGGGCTAACCATGTGGAGCGTGGGTCTACCAATATTTCTCATGTCCCAAAACCCAGAGAAGCTATCAATACAGATATTCCATAAGCCAGTAGCTTGTCATTTTCTTGTTTTGAAAAGTCAGACTCTAGTGATGTCATCAATGGGCCTAGTGCTTCTCATCCATTAAAGTCTTCTGATGCTTAATCACCTACTGCCAGCGTGCTTGCAGTTCCTAGTCTGAAATCTGGAAAATTTTGTGGTGTTCACGCAAATGCTGCTACATTACCAAAGGTTTCAAGTTGTTGTTCTGATGGTCGGCATAGATTGAAAGCCTCTATGCGGAAAGTTGTTGATCAATTTAGAGGATCTAAATTGCCGAAATACTATCCTTCAGGAGTTGCTAATGAGGTTGCTGGAAAATATAATGATAAGGTTTGCTTGAAGTTGCTTTCTTTTTGACGATAGTAGTATTGCCTTTGACGTATTAGCTTTTAGTTAAATTGTCTTTTTTCTTTACAGGGACTTTTAGTTAAATTGCATTGCTTCGGATCAATTAAATTTCCTGTTTAACAGGAGACATAAGAATTACAGTTACATTTTAGGTTGCTGATAATTTGGCAGGTAACACCCTCGGAACTTGAAAAAGTTCTAACAAAAAGTGGATGCATCTTCTTTATGCAAGGTAACGAATCTCGGTCACTTTGTTTACTAGCAAAATTTGTGTTGTCATTGCGGTGCTGTTTGAACAAATTAATTACGTTGCAGGTGCTCACCCAGGGCCCCAAGATTGATAAGGAGCAGAAATAAGGCCATTTCATTTAGGGTCAACTCAGAGAATCATTGGAGATCAAGTTCTTCAACACATTCTAATGTTAAAGAATTCTATCCCAGTTCAATTCATCTAAATATTCCAGGGAGCATTGAATTTTTCATTCGAAATACAATCGGCTGCAAAGGATTTTGGAAGAGGACTCATCAAGTGATAGTTCCTCTTTTTGGCAGCAACTCCAATGATGTTCCTAGCTGTACCGATAGCACACGCGATTAACCTGTGATGACTCGTTGGAGTCTGTATTTGGTGGTTTGATATGTGGTTGGAACAGCCACTGGAGGAGTTCTGATTCTGATGTTTCTTCACCTTCCTCTTCTTCTCCCCTTTACTCAAGGCATTCACCCCTTGCGGATTTAGACTGATATGCTTCTGGTTCGCCCGAAATTTGCCCCTCTCAAATAGATTATACTGATTCAAAAAAAAAGAAGGTTGTTCTTTTGGAGAGACGACCAAGCGGGAGTAGCAGGCAGATGGGCTCGGAAGGTAAGGTAAACGCTCCTTTTTTCCACCCCGACTTTAGTAAATGTAGAAAGACAGTAGCAGTAGCTCTAGAGAAACTGATTCCAAGAGATTAGGACGAGTTAATCTTTTAAATGATGTATCTTTTAGAAAATTCATGACGAAAAGAATGGATTAAAAATTTCATTACTGAGGTATTGAGTTAGAGGCGAGCTAGCTAGCTGGGTTTTTTTTTTTTTTTTTTTTAAAAAAAGAAAGCAGTCATCACCATTTTGTTCATATCTTATCTATTCATTTCTCTTGTTAATATTAGTATTCTTATACATGAGAAGACGATGAAAACTTTGGGAACTAGCCTTTAGCCTTTAGGCTTTTTTCTTGAAGCCGGTTAAAACCAAACAAAGACAACATTGATTACAAGAAGAAAATAAAACTTCTCTAGTTGTTGCTTGCTAAGGACTTAGTTTGGACATGTCTCTAAGTGCGAGATTGGGCCCTAAATGGCCTTCCCTTGCGTCCATCAATTCCAGTCCAATCAATACGGCAATATCTCCCCCAAGGCGATGCCTTCAACGCTAATGCATCACTCACTGCCATGCATTTCTATTGAAGCCTTTTTTTTATTTATATTTTTTAGATTTACGATTGACTTTTGGGGAGGATGTCCAATTCTATGAGTCTATATATCATTCAATTCGACATCTTTCAACTACATAAATGAAGGCCCAAAACGACCGTACACGTGTACTCCCCCCCGCCCATAATGATGCCTGCCAGGCTGCCCTGCCCTGACCACTTGCACAATTTCTACACCCACTACTGAGTACCGACTACCCTACCTGTATGTAGACCCATATACACAGATAGTGTCACTTTGACTGTATTAGTTAAAGTTGTTGCCATCTATGACCATGACGAAGAACAAGAATTAATTACAGTTCAAATGCGACAGAAATTTTATAACTTGGATTCTTGCAAAGCTCTTGAGTAATGGGGTTTCACGTTTCCGTCAAAAGCAAAGAGATTGGTGTATGAGATCTTGTCCTTCGTCGGGGTTCAAATTCATACTTTATACAACGCAAGATAGATTTCTAGAATAGCTTTTGTATAATGTTAATACAAGGCAAATGAGAGAAACACACCTAATTTAAGAGAGATTGCTTGATTCTTAATATATTTGAATGAGTTTCTCAATAAATTTAATGATGCATAGATTTTTTTAAGTTAACAACTGTTAGATGGTTTAATTTCCTTAAATCCCAAGATAAGATATGAGTGAATATCACAATCTGATCTAAAAAGATCGCAACAATTGTTCTAATTGATTTTGACACTTTCTCTGGCGTCTTAAATATAGTCGAAATCACATGTGTTTTGTCCCGTTATAGGTTCACTTTGGGCAAAAAGCTAGCTGACTAGCAAGAAATTTCTCTGGTGAATCAAACAATAAGAGGCTGTTATGAGTTTGATGGTGATCGAAAGTCAAGTATTTTGGGTTCACTTATCAACTAATTTGAAGAAAAATTTGTGTCCAGGAGTTAGGTTATCAGCTTGTTAGTGGAACGTGGCTAACTATTGCAAAATTCAAAGTTATGCAAGGACAAAAAATGAAAAGGAAAGAGTTGGTCTTTGAAAGCAAATTTTATCAGCTTTAGACAAACAAATAGCTTTTGATTGGGAATTGTGGGACAAATAAGAAACTCAGACTAGACTTTCCAAATTTTGTTTATGTCTAAGAATGTCCCAAATTGGTAGCTCTAGGTTTATTGTCATCCATGTGGTTTTTTCTATGGGTCGACGAATGTCTTTATATTATTCGTCAAAGAGACAACAAAGCAAAGTGATGCAAGTTTTGTAGCTTCTTCTGTTCTGGCCGACAATATTGAAAACCAGCTAAAGTCTGCCATCTACAAGTCACCGCCAATGCCAAGAGTGCATGCATTTATGGCCAACTTGCATGTTGAAAGAGAAAAAGATCAGTCACATATCGAAATGAGCAAATTTCACAAAACCTTCTTCCTTGCCTCTTCCATGCCATAATAATTCCTTTTCACACCCAAAGTGTTTTGAAAACCATGCATACTTAGCAAGTTTTTGCATGCTTTTTTAATTCGTTTTTACATTGCCTTCTTTCCCTCGAAAAAAAAAAATCTTGAGCCGGGAAAAATCCCATAATGTCTCGCACAGATGTCGGGGCAAAGCAGCCACAGAGACAATGAATCATGGGTTGTTGGTCTAAAGATCTTTGTTAAAGGAAAAATTTAGTCCTCTTTTCGGCTGAAAGGGATATGGTCTAGTCACTAGTGCCTGTCTTGTTCTTGCCGTTAAACAAACTTAGCATCTTAGCAAAGCTGATTTGAGCTTCTTTTTTCAAATCATGGTACTCTTTATTTCTGGTCTCCATGATTATTATGTTCCAGAATATCTCTTTTGATCATTGATCTGCATCATCAACCAGAATTACAGAACGGAATCTTTACAAGCTTCACATTAACGCAAATATATATATATATATATATTCAAAACTCCGACATTCTTTTAACCGTTTGCTACCTTTTAATTAATCCTTCTTATTTTCAAATCTCTCTTCCTGCAACCTTAAAAACTCATCAATACCCTTAACTGCAATCAAGTCAAGTAGAGCTAGAAAGATAGAATGTGTTTTTTGATTCATATTATATTTCAATATTTTCTTTCGATTTATCCTTTTTTTTGCTTTACTTATTATCGGCAAAAGTTCAATTGCATCGAAACCGAATAAAGTAGCAGATCTTATTACACTGCAAAAGACTCCGACAGAATGCAAAACTTAGTCAAATCTGAACAGCCAGATAAAAATGATGAAAATTCAAGCATTGAGTAAAGATAACTTTTTTTTATTAGGAGAAATGTCCGAAAATTCAAAAAACATAATGATATATACAAATTAAAAAAAAACATAAAGTACAAATTTATTTGTAATTATCTTTGTAATGATTTTTTAAAAATATATATAAAATAAATTTTTTATTCATATTAAAAAAGTTTACGTGAGGAGGAATTAATTACGTTTGTTTACTTAACTTAGTGTTTATAAAAAACTAATTAAAAATTATTAATCCATTATTTTTACTGAATTAAAAAATAATTTATTAATTACATGTATTTTTTTATGAATAACAATTCAACTAATGTTGTAGATATGTTTGATTTTAAGTGTATAAAGCCTTTGCCTTCTTAGGAGTAGCTTCATCAATCACCATGAAACTTTTATTACATTTATCAAAAAGGACCCTTTTAGTTTCGGGTAAAGGAGGAGAAGAAAATTAACATGGTTTTGTCTTTTATAATGATAATCATAGCCGATGGAGGATAAGAAAGCATAGGATCAAAGTGAAGAAATGGTCAAAGAAAGAGGCGGCAATTAAAGGGTAGATTTAGATCAAAGTAATTTTAAATATAATATTGAAATATGATGTAATAAAGAAAATAATAATATATTTAATTTTTATTTTTATTTATATTTATATATAAATTTTTATATGCTTAATAATTTATATTTTATTTATATTTATATAACTGATAAAAAATTAAAAAAAAAACGACGCTTATATAAAAATTTTTAAGTTTAGATAAACCCTATTTCCTCTTCTCTCCATTTTTTTTAGGGAAAAAGATGAAAACGTAAGGATAAATGGCGAGGGAATGAATCATCTTAGAAGAAAATTCTACGATAACATGTCGAAATGTAATTTATGTAATGGGCCCTTGTTTATTTTATTTTTAAATAATTTATTTTATTTCTTTTTGTATTAAGAACATGAATAGGTGATGGATGATGATAACAATTAACAAACCCAACTATAAGGAAAAAAATAAAAAAAAAATTGTAGTAACAATATCAATACGAGTTAAAATTAAGAGAAGCTATATTTGATGTATTAATAATATATATAAATTTATAACTGTAATAAATAAAATATTATTATCTCATAAAAAATAAAATTATTTATATTTATTTTTAAAATCTTTGATATCAAAAATAAATTTATATAGTATAAATCTATCAAATATAAATTCAGATTAAAAATAAATAAATAAATATTTATATTTGATGTAATTTTAATATATAAATTTATACACTAGTAATGAATTTCGTAACAACACTCTTGCAAAGTATAGTTGTAGATATTTACTTTTAAGGAATTTTTAAAATTTTATATTTATTTATTAATGAGATATTACTATATAATTTATTAATAATATATAAATTTACACGTTAACAATCCATTAAATGCAAACCTAATTAAATAAAAAGCTAAAAGAAAATTAAATCAAAAAGGAAAATAAAAACCCCCAAATGGCCAATAATAATAATAATAACAAAACAATTTTAGAATCCATTTAAATGGGTGCTGAGATTGATTCTTGTGAGATTAGTTATTATAACGATAAAATTAAAATCAATAATAAATTATATGTTTAAATTTAATCGTAGCGGTGAAGATGATATGAGAATAAAAAATGAGCATTAAAGATATTTGATTAAAATATATGTATATATAATAAATACTTAAAAATTATATTTATATTAAATAATAAAATATAAATAAAATAATATTTATGTTAAATAATAATTAAAATTATATTTATATTAAATAATAAAATATCTAATAAAATAATGTTGATATTAAATAATAATTAATAATTACTAAAATATTATTTATATTAAAAAAATAAATATAACAAAAAATAAAAAAATAATTGGATGAAAAGGTAAATGGAAGATTTTCTTCTTTTACCAACCCCACCGGGGTTCAGTTGGCGGATTAAATCTCCTCCCTTTCAGTGACAAAACTCACCCCAAGGGGATTTCCCTCACTCTCGACAAGGTGAGATCTAAAGGACCCTTAAAATATTAAATAAATCTTAAAATTAAAAGTAAAAAAAAAAAAAGGAAAAGAAAAGATAAGAAAAAGAAAAACTGAGACGATCTGGCCAAAATGTCCATTCAGATCAGAGCCAAACACAAGTGTCATTTAACTCATTATTCAGGGTGAGAAAAAGCAATAGCCAGGCAGCACGCGGCAGCAGCAAGGGCAACTCAAGAAATCCAAAACCTTATATTGAGAGAAGGGAATGAGTCCCCCCATCAACAACCTTGGCTTTGCTTTCATAATTCTCTTCTTTTTTTTCTTTTTAATTTTCCCATCAAAAGGAAAATAAGAAAAAGAAAGTGGGGTAAAGATTACAGTGCTTTTTTCTTTTTTTCTTTCAACAACATATTGTTGACTTTACTGTACTGTGGATAAAGTAAACTCATTGTCCCAAAACTCTACTATTTTTTTTCCCTCCCTCTGTTGGCAACACTGAAAAGCAAACATGGCAGGCAAAACCCTAGCCATTTTCACCCCCAACTGGTGGCATATGCTTTATCCAAACGAAGAAGCAAAGTTTAAAAAAAAAAAAAAAAAAGGAACAATGAAAATCAATCGAATCAGTAGCGATATTTAACTTCAGCCAATGTTTGCAGAAGAGTGCAGAGATATGTATAATCAGTTCCAAACTTCGAAGCAAAACCTCTGTTCAAAAAAAAAAAGAAAGAAAAGAATCTGCCATAATATCTAACAGGTGATCGACATATTATTAAAAAAAAAAAAAAAAAACCCAGTTTTAAAGCAGCAGAAAGCTTGATTTTGACGTATCACAATTTTTGATAAGCCAACGATTAAAGAAGATTTTCCTTTTCAGTTTTCCCCCAGGCTTGAATCAAAGCCAATGACTTGGCTTTTCTGAACATTATATTTCTCCCGTAATAAAAAGAACAAAGAAGAACAACTGATAAATAAAGTATCAGCCAGAGGAGTTCGAAACAAATGACGCCGCTTAAACCCTTTTTTTCTTTTGGTTGCTGAAACCCACTTTTTAACATTTAAATATTTATAAGATATATAAAATTATAGAAAGCAAATATATAATATAGATGTATTATATTTTTTAAAATTTTTTATTATAAATATCAATAAAATTTATTTAAATCTTCCATAATCTCAATCTCTTTATATTTCATTTTTATTTTTAAATATTTCACCAAAACTTAAAAGAAATTTATACCAAACCTCTATTTTTTTCTTTAAAAATTTTATTTTATCAAAAGAAAATCAATATCACATTATAATAAGTTGCCACAGAATAAATGAAAAATAGCATAAAATCTAAAACTAATAAATAAATAAATATTATTACTATAGTAAAAACATTAATTGGAGGAAGTATAATTAATTTTTCACTTGACTACGTTTGGATCGAAAGCAATATTAATTTGTTTACATTATTCACTTTGTTTTATTCAATTTTTTCTACAAATATCAAATATTATTAAATAAAAATCTTTTTAAAAAAAAAGGAAAAAACCTTATGAATAGCCGTCAGGAATCCATTTTCTATTGAATAAAATATAATCAAAACAAAGGTAAGTAATGATCATATTATGATTATGATTAAACAAAAATAAAAAAAAAACACTACATAACCTTAAACGAAGAGGAAACAGAGCGCGATCATCTCATCTCCATTAATTCACAGTGCTTCCAAAAGAAGCAAAAGTTAAAAAAAAAAAAAAAAAAGCTGAAAAAAGCGAAAACTTTGATTTAAATTCATTAGTAAGGCGGTGGAGGCGGTGGTGGTCTAGCAGTTGGAGCCCAAATCGCATCTGAACCACCCAAATGACAACCATACATCGAAACACCACAAGAATCTGTTCCACCACCGTGAACACTATCTCCGACCCCACCAGACAACGGCGGCGACTGCCCTTTACCATCATCACCACCAGATGACACCGTGTTTCTCGTTTCTTCTTCTCCTGGTAAACGATGATGTAAAGGGTTGTTAAACGTAGCAGCTACTATAAACACGGTGCCCGCAGCTACCAACGAGCCAGCTACGAAACCTCCAACGATCTGCCCTTGAGGACCCGCTAAAGAAATGGAGAACGTGTTTGGCACATGACACGACGTCGTTTGAGGTAGGACCGTAGCGGAGAGAGATAAGATGTCGAATCTGCCATGGAAAGTTATTGTAGCTACTGCTGCTGGAGTAGTCGAAGGTTGACGGAGAGTTACGTTGGAAACGGTTCCGTACCCCGTTAGAATGCAGATGCCAACGTTTCTGCGACGAGAGAAACGTAAGATAGCTTCGACGACGTCGTTTCCTCCAGATATTTCGAGAATATAAGGACTCATGGAAGGGTAGGGTTCACGAGTGATGATGGCGCCTGGTTTGGGCTTGTTTTTGGATCCTGGAGGACGACCTCTGGGTCTCCGAACGACTTCAATGCTAGCCCCATCGCCACCACCACCGCTACCACCAGGAGGAGGCGTAGAGTTATGGGTGGTAGAAGGGTGTGTGGGGGTAGGGATGGTGTTGGTGTCATCGGAGTCAGGGGCTTGGGATTGGGGAGCGAGTTGGAAGTGATGAGAGAAAGGGTGGTTTTGATGGTGGTGGTGCTGGTGAGGATGGTGGAGTTTTGAGAACATATTGTTGGGGTTTTCACTTTCATTTTGGGGTTCTACATATTCACCTTTCATGCTGTTTGAGGTGGGATTCTTTTTAATATATATTTTTTTTCAATTTAAGAAAAGAAAACTGATTTCTTTTGTCTATACGTATGATTAGTAAGATTTTGGATGTGAGATTTCTTTTGTAATAAAATAAGGGAAGGAGCGAGGTGAGTGCCAATGCGAGGGGAGAAGAAAGAAAAACTCTTAGAGAGAGAGTGAAAGAGATAGAAGGGGAAAGTGAAAAGAAAGAAAGAAAGAGGATAGAGAAGTGGAGTTTGGATTTGTTTATAAGGGGAATAATAATAATAATAATAATAATAACAAACGGTAGCGAGGGAGGGTGTGACGCTTGGCTTGGTAAGCTTGGAAACCAAGTAAAGACCAGTTAAATAGGGTCCGATATGAAAATGAAAGAAAGAGAGATGAAAATCGGCAAAATGGGATATTCGTAAACCCGTTACACATCGGGTGGGCTATATTTGTTTTTCAAAATTTTCTAAAATTTTAAATAAAAGTACTACATTAGTTAAATAGGTTTTGACTGTTAATCTAAAGTTTATTTTTAAAATGGATCAGGTTTTCATCAGAATATTTATGATCAAGTTTAACTTGATCCGATGGGATAATTACTAGTATATATTTAATATTTATAATAATAATAATAATAATAATATATTATATATTTTAACTTGAACTCTAAAGGGCAAACTTATGTCATATATATTTAAATTTGTTATGTTGTTATTTAATATTTATTTTAAATAAATTATTATTTAATACTTAATATTTAATATTTAATATAATCATTTATTTTTTATTTTTATTGGAAAAAATTATATGAATAAACATGAATTGCTATGTTAAAAAAAATGAATGACCTAAATATATAATAAAATTCATATTTTAAATCAAATCGTTAAAACTTTTAGTACTTTGTCTAAACTTAACGAAAATTCTGCTCCGTCAAAAGGTTATTATGAATCGATTTAAAGTATAAACACACGATTATAAATTGAAATTATTTGAATCCAAGATTTCTGAGAATATTGTTTAATATTTAGCTGTCTTGGATGGGAGGCTTTAATGTTTAAAAAACTTATTAGAAGTCAAATTAACGTGATATCAAATCATTTATTCAATCGATTCATTCAATTGATCAATTGAATTAATCACTTAAATTAAATAAAAAATTTAACACTAAATAAATAATTTTAGTAAATATTAAATATAATATTATTTTATTAAATATTTTAATAATTAAAAATTAAAATCTCATCGCATTTAACAATTTTTTTTAATTTTTTTCAACTATCTCTTACTTGCACAGTTTTCAGGTACAATGATACATTGTATAGGCTGGAAACTTATGGGAAGCTGTCTGTTGTC
>JBBYHK010000017.1:1462842-1503182 GCA_038382065.1 Adansonia grandidieri | reverse complement strand
GAATTTGTTGGGATGATTTTATAAATAAATTAAATAATTTTAAAAATTATCTCATATATTATTAACGAAATTTTTAAATAAACTACAACTGATAAAGCAATATATATCTCTTTTAGAATACAATTGTTTTAGAGTTAATCATCGTATGCAAATAATTCATGGTTTATCTAATTCAATTTTAGCTAAAAAGAGGTTTAAGTATGGTAATATCGAAAGACTTCTTTAACTATAGGAAACTAATTAGCATCAATGATTTTGTAGAAAGATAGGATGCCTTGTTTGTCAAAAAAAATTGACAACCTACAATAAAAAGGATAATTATTTATTTAAAAGTCTGTATCAATACATATATTGTCTGTTAATAAAACATTCATTGAGGTTTAAGTATGGCAATGTCGAAGGACTTCTTTAACCATAGGAAACTAATTAGCATCAATGATTTTGTAGTAGGATAGGATGCCTTGTTTGTCAAAGGAAATAGACAACCTACGATAAAAAAAAATAATTATTTATTTAAAGGTATGCATCAATACATATATTATCTGTTAATAAAACATTAAAACCTTCAATATCAGTATAATTCAAAATTCAATTCTTGACATCATCAAATATATATATATATATGTATATGTATTATTATATATAACTGTTGTTGATAAATGACCAAAGGAGCAAGATATTTACGGAAATGGATAATTCAATATAAAAGAATTATTTTTTTTTGGATTAAATAAAATGGAAATTGGAACCCAGGTCTACGGAAGTCTTTGTAAGGCATAGCTCATAGTTATAGGTTACCGGAGCAAAGAGGTTGGATTGCAAGGAACGTCCCAGGAAATGGGCGTTACATTGGTTTACTTGAGCCACCCTGACACGCTATCCTCTTTTGGGTCAAAATCCGCCATGTCGCTCTGTCGACCGCACCTCATTTCTGACCTGGCAAATTAACTACGGTCAAATGTCTGCAAATCCTCTACAGCCAATCTCACTTCAAACAAAAATAATCCCACCTGCCTCCGTCGTCCAAAGCTACACAAGAAACGACGAAGCTGTATCTGAAATCCCAGAGTAGCCTTACATCTTGCAAACCTGTCAGCAGCTCTCTCTCCCCCCGACTGCAGAGAATAAAACTCCACAAGCAAATAATTTTAATTTTACCAATATTTCTAGTATTTTCATCCGCTGTTAAAATATAATTGGCTAAATCCGTGAAGGACTCAGCAATATAAACCGAGGAAGAACTCTCTTTCTCTATTGGAATCTTTCACTTTTAAAGCAAAAAAAAGTAAAAAACTGATTCTTGGAAGTAAAGTGGGTGACGGGAGAGATTAAAAGTTTCGGGGGATTTCGATTCCATCATCGTTTTTTATTTTTATTCTTTTGCAGAATATCTAAAAATCTGGGTTTTATTTTTCTTTTACTTTGGGTGGCCTTTTAAGGTACTTTTCTTTGATGATTTTAATATGTTCTTTTAAGTTTTCCATTGAATCTTCTTCTTTATATTCGAATATTGAAACACAAGGAACGAATTTTGGGGTTTTTATCCTTCCTTTGCTTTTGCATCCCTCAAAAAGGAAGCTTTTAACTTCAAAATCTCCCTCTCTCTCTTTTTTGTGTGTGTGTGTGTGGGTGGGTGGGTGGATCTTTAAATGGTTTATCTTCTGATTTCTTTGAATTCTGTTTGGAACTGATTGAGAAAATGTAAATGACTTTTTTTTTTTACATGGAAAATAGTTTTCAGTTTTATGGTTTTTAAGTCAAATTTGAGAAATCTATTTTAAGCAGAAAAGGGTCTTTTTTTTCCTCTGTATTTTCGGATATTTCGTTTGATTTGATGGGAATGGTTATCAGTTATGATCTTTTATTCTTCTGGTTATGTCTAAATTCGTTGTATCGAGAGTAAATGTTGTTAAAGACTATAATTTTTTTGGTTGCCTCCAAGGAAGAGATAGAAGTCTTCTTTATTCTTTTTTTTTAAGCTCAAAAATGGATATTTTAGATGAAGCCAAAGGATAATATAAAAAAAAGTTTAATTTAAAGGGTTGTTTTTGCTGCATCTAATTTGCTTCAGTGAATTATGGTTTGAATGCAATTTGTTATGTATGTGATTTGTCTTAAATGCAGAAAGTGCTGCTGATTTGGAAATTTTTTTTTTGGGCACCAAACGATTGGAAGAACAGCTTGGTTTTGATTGATTATGCGCATGGCTGTGGCCTTTACTCATCTTTCATGGTGGTTATGGAGTGGGAAACATCAAGAGCCTAGGATTGCTAATGGATCCTCTTTGAGTTCTTCGCCAGATTCTGGTTCTTGGGAATCGGATAATCTGAAGTTTCCACTGGTTAAAAGAGCTAACATGGCTTCTTCGTCAAGAAGAGTTAAGAGGAAATGGCATAGCCGGGAAGAAAGAAAGATTGATAGGGAATATGATGTCGTTCTCGTGCCATCAGATGGAGGTTGCGTTTCAGGGTCCGAATCTGATGGTTCTGATTACTCCATTGGATGGTTGGAGCCTCATGGACCTGGGTTCCAGAATGATGATGATTCAGACAACAGTTTTGCTGTGCTGGTTCCATGTTATGGATATAGTCAGGATAATATAGCGGAGGGTTCAAAGAACAACGTTCTGGGTGCCATTTTTAACATTCCTGACAACTATTCTGCTGGTAAGAACCATTTATTACCCATATTTAATATTAAGAATGTTGTTTAACTTTCAGTTATGTCTTATTTCTTGCTTAGCAAGTCAATGACTATTTTGATTCCGAGGTTTAGATCCTTTGATATCATATTTTCAGGAAACAACCTGGAGATGAATTATTGAAACTCTATGTAGGGTTATTTAAGTATATTATTTATGAATATGGGACAGGGCCACTGACCATATGCTTACTCTAGTTTTAGCTCATGGATTTGTGAATTCAAAGCATATTCAAAACTATGAACCCGGATGAGACTTCCTTAGGTTTTTAACTTGTCCACTCAGTACTGTTGAATTGCTTGAATTGTTCAAGGGGTTGACAGAATGTTCAAGATTGCATTAGGAAAAGTAGGGGCAGACTAACAATACTCTAGGTTTTGGGCATTTAAATCGTTATAATAGCGTCTCTTGGTGACTTTGATGCTATAAATTATAATAGTGATTTGAAAACAAGGAGATAAGTGATTTTAGTTAGTTTTGAGATTTATACTTCGTTGAACTTCAAAATTTTCATTCAAATTCTTGCGAGGATGAACCTTTTATTTCCAAATAAACTTCTATGAAAATTTTTCATTATTCAATCTTATTGCACTTAATTTGGAAGGGAGACCTATCAAATCATTTGGAGATCCAAGTTTTATGCTATGTAAGCTTAGCAAGATCCGTGTGATGATTAAAATCCGAAATAAACATTTGAAGCATCTCCTTTTTATGATTAAAGAATTCAGGACCCTGACCTTTAGGGATTTTCTGCATATAGGTCATTCCACTTTGGTCGGTAAGGCCGAAATGTTTGGTAGTTCCAATTTGGGAGCTGCTGTTAAAGCTATTGTCCTTAATTTGTTACTTCTACCAACTATCGCTCTTTGTTCAACCCTTTTAAACAGATTCTCATATTTGATGCATCTCGAATATTTTTTCTATATATAGGTCATACTGAAGTCTATTGAATCTGTATTAACTCATTCATTGTTATCATTGCTTGTTTTCAGTAAGGCAATCATCGGGAAGCCATGTGCTTTCTTATCGGTTTCCAAATCATTGTCCTTTATGCCTTGCTACCGTACTACAACATTTATGCAGTTCCACCCATTGTCCTTTTTAATACTTGAAAATTATGTTTTCTGCTTTATCATTTACCGGCTGTCTTGTTGTGTTATCTGAACTGCTCTACATCTTCGATTAAATTGCCAAAAATTGAGGCTGGATTGAAATTCTATAAGCTTTGTAAAATTTGCTGAAGCATATGCATTGTATTAAGTCTGTCTTTTTTCTTTGTGTTCTTCAATGTGAAGGAAGCAAAAAATACGTGGAACAGTGGCTTTCGTCTCTGCAGACTAGCTAATATCCTGGACTGTCGAAGATTGCATATGAATCTGTATCCTGTTGCTCCATCTGCTGGAAGAACATGGTCTAGTTTTTTAACATTGATATAAATATTGTCTAAAGAATACTGTATATACTGTAATTTATAAAAAAAATAAATGAGTGAATGGTGGTGGATGGCCTGCTTTATTATTGCTAATAGAAGATAATCCAGGCAAGTGTCAACCGATGAGCCAGCGGAAATAGAAGTCAAGGAACAAACATGATTTCGATACCAGGCTAGAGATGTCCCTTTCTGCTGTTTCATTTGAGAGCTCAAGAGGAACAAGCTGACTTCATGTCTTGCCTTTCATGGTGCCCAGAGAAGATCGATGTTCACTTGTTCTTGTGTGTGCGTGTGTGATTTGTTGGGAGATTTCGCTAGACGGTAAATGGAGAAAGTTGCGGGTGTGTATTCAATTCTTTGGTGTAAATATGGTTTGTACATACTAAAAACCGAAACAAAGTTAATGTTCTTGTCTTCTTACTGTAAATATTATATGAATAAAATCAAGTATTCTGTAAATGTTGGAAGTCTATCTTTCTCCCAATGTACGGCTGTCAATCCATAACTCAACTGGCGTATCGAAACACACATCAATTACTTGTTGTTATCATGGTTTGTCGTAGTTTTTCCTTATTGATAAACAATAATCGAAGTTTACTGCGGATGCCTTAACTGAATTTATTTGACGTATGAAGCAATTCGGAAGGGCTAAACAAAGGGATTTCATCCATTAAACATTCATCTATTTTTCATTTGTTTGGAAACAGGGGAAAAAAAAAAAAACAAGAATTAATGTTGTCTTTGACAGAACCTGTTTCAAAACAAGATTTTGACGAAAAAACTTTGACCACTTCTTCTTCTGTTAATAAGTTGTCAAACATCTTGTTTCTAAGAATGTTAAAATATGAAAATGATTAGTTATTTTTCCTCCTTAATCGTAGGCTAAGTTTTCTCAGTTGTATATCAAAAGCTCTAGGAAATTAGCATGTCTTAACCCTGACCTGCATTGGATCCTATTGAAATAAAAAAAGTAGTTTTTTTAGCTAACGAAAATCAAATAACGGCATAAGGAATTATGAAAAGTAAATCATATTAACCATTTTATTGTGTCCAAAGAAAAAAATCACAGCAAACAATATATATATATATGTGTGTGTGTGTGTGTGTGTGTGTGTGTGTATAATACAAAGTTTGAATAGATTAAAGTTCTGTTTTTCTCATAAAAGTTAACCATCATTCCAAAATTTGTGTTTGTTCAACGAGAAAATATCATAGAAAAAAATGTTAACTGAATGGAAAGAGAAAGAAAGATGGCTTTGCTTATTATAGGACAAATCCCAACCTGGAAAATGATGGACATTGGCTAGTGCCGTATGGCCATCCTGTTCCTATATTTGAGGCCGTCAAAGAATTCAACCCACAATCCGGGCGAGCTATTCCTCCCTTCCAATCTCTGACCCCATCTCGTGCCAATCTTTTCACCAGCATTGGATTCTTCATGATCGTCGCGGCCATCGCCATCCCTGATGGTGGGTGATATTCTTCTTGTTCCTTCAAGATAAAGGGGGAGATAGAT
The DNA here is from genome assembly GCA_038382065.1 of Adansonia grandidieri. Taxonomy (NCBI): domain Eukaryota; kingdom Viridiplantae; phylum Streptophyta; class Magnoliopsida; order Malvales; family Malvaceae; genus Adansonia; species Adansonia grandidieri. The sequence goes on along the minus strand of JBBYHK010000017.1, from coordinate 1,497,533 downwards.
TAACACACACTAACACAAATAAAATGTTGTTGCAGAAAGCTGGAAGCAATGCATATTCATGGTGGTGGGCAAGCCACATCAGGACAAAGCAATCAAAATGGCTGGAACAGAACCTTCAAGGTAAAAGCATTTTTCTACCAAAATCTGGGCTTTAGTTTATGGGATCAAAACGTAGAGATTGAGTTTACTTTTTGAGTGATTCAGAACTGGTTCTTTTTGCCCCCATGATTCTTCAATTCTTTGCTCATTGCATGGTTGCATGTATTTTCTTTTATTTTTTTAGAACATGGCAAATTTCAAAACAAAGACTGATTTCGGTTCATAACCTTCATTTTTTGGGGCAAAAATTTGCTTCTAAAATAGCTAATTCTAAGAAAGAGCAATGAAATTATACTGTTGAAAGGGGAAAATAAGGCAGAAACTTATATTTTATGATTTAGGGATATACTAGCTGAAGGCTTAATGCTATGTTGCTCCGACTCTTCATTTTCCTCGAAGTACTTATGTCTCACACATTTTCGGACATGGATATCGGGATATGATCCTCCAAATACATGGCCAAAACTTACAAAAAAAATTTGAATATGTCCACGTTGGAAGTAGTTCATTGCCAATAATGCATTTCATTTTTCGAGTACTGGTTGACTATTGACACTTGAAAATCACAGATATGGAGGAGAAAGTCTCAAGCATGCTCAAAATCATTGATGATGATGGAGATTCCTTTGCCAAGAGGGCAGAAATGTATTACAGGAAGAGACCAGAACTTGTCAGCATTGTCGAAGAATCTTACCGAGCGTATCAAGCATTAGCTGAGAGATATGAACACTTATCGAAAGAGCTGCAAAGTGCCAACCGCACCATTGCCACTGTTTTCCCCGAACAAGTTCCATTTTCCATGGATGAAGAAGACGAAGATAATGTGAGCCAAACATCAACTTTTTCCCCGAGTCCAGACAAATCAGGTTTCTCGACACCAAATGTCCCGAAAGTTCCATCTCGGGATAAAGATATCAGGAGCCCGTCCATGATGATGTCAAGAAAGGGACAAGTAAAGAAAGCTTCTGGTTCAGCTAAAGATTCTGCTGCGTTTCCAACTTCATGGCTGAGCAAAAATAAGGCAGTAGATGAAATAGACAAGCTTCAGAAGGAGATTTTAGAAATGCAAACTGAAAGGGAGTTTTTCAAGAGATCATACGAGCAGGGATATCGAAAATTCTGTGAAATAGACAATCAGATAACTGAAAGGCAAAGGAGAGTATGCAATTTACAGGATGAGTTTGGGATCAAACTCGGATCTGTTATCGATGATAACAAAGCTCGGACTCTCATGGCAACTAGAGCTCTTAAATCATGCCAAGAGTCCTTGGCCAAGTTGAAAGAAAAGCACGAGCATTCGACCGAAGAGGCGAGACTAGAATCCAAAAAGATTAAGCACGTAAATCAGAAGTTTGAAGCTCTCAGGAATAAATTTATTTCCCCACAAACAAATCAGCAAGAGACTACGGATGTCGATAACATGGTCTACGAAATCGGCAGTGTGGAAAAAGAGAAACTGGATTTGGAAGTGTTGCGAAAGGAGATCGAAGAGAAGCTTCAAGTAAGCTCAAATGCCTCTCTCACTACGTCACAGCTCGCCGAGAAAATCGATGACCTTGTACAAAGAGTTGCTAACTTGGAAACTGCAGTCTTTTCCGAAAATGCTTTAGTAGAGAGATTAAAATTGGATGCAGATGAGCTTCAGGAACACTTTCGGAGCCTGGAACAAGACAAGGAAGCTCAGATTGAAGGCTCGGACACCATGAACAGCAGAATGAATGAGTTGGAAGGGGAACTAATTAGAGTTAAGGATCTTGTAAAAACTGTTGTCGACCAGATTAACAGCCTCAAAACACATTTCACAGAAGCAAGTTATAATATTAATCATTTATCAGTGAAGTTACAAGCTATGAAGATGGATGAGGAGGTTGACAATGCAGGACTCTCCCAAGACGTAAAAACTGAAGTTGATGCCAAACCCGACCAAGATATGGAAAGGAAGGACCAGGATGTTCCAGCCGAAGGAAAAAAATATGATGATTCTGATTCAAGCAATGAGTTCGATACTGATTCAAATAAGGGTCTGGAACTGATGGAAGAAGACAAAGTGGAGAAGAAATACTTGTCCGAGACAGCGAGCAGCATCCCTGATACAGAGATTGAGGAACTAGAGACCGATGAATACGAAGAGCCTCCAAACTGGAGGCAGCTGTACTTGAATGGACTTGATGACAGGGAGAAGATTTTACTAAACGAGTACTCTTCCGTTATTCGGAATTATAAGGACATAAGAAAGAAGCTTAATAATGTAGATAAGAAAAATCGTGACGGGTTCTTCGAACTGGCATTGCAGATAAGGGAAGTGAGGAATGCCGTCGCCTCCAGAGATGAAGAGATTCAATCTTTACGTCGAAAAATGAGCTTCGTAGATGAAAATAAGGATGGGAACTTGGTAGAATTTGAAGCACCCCATCAAAGTCCGAGCCAGGAATCTACATTGACCGGGTCTATTCAGGGATCGCCATCAGCAGTAGGTGCGGAGAAAGTTGGATCCTTTGAAAAAGTCGTCAAAACACCTGCACATCGAAGATTCACAGAATCTCCTGAGAAAATGGGCGGAAACATTATGCAGGTAAAACATGTAAGTCAGCTCCGTCCGGCTTTAACTATCAAAAACAAAATCAGATCAGACATTGATGAGTTGTTGGAAGAAAATCTAGAGTTCTGGTTGAGGTTCAGCACATCTTTTCATCAGATACAGAAATATCAAACTTCAGTTATGGGCTTGAAATCAGAGTTTTCAACCCTGAGAGACAAAAAGAAGCAAGAAGGAAGTATAAAGCAAGAATCTATCAAATCAGAAATGCGCCCCATTTATGTTCACTTTCGAGAAATCAAAACTGAATTAACATTGTGGTTGGAAAACACCGCAGTGTTGAAAGACGAAGTTCAAGGTAGATATTCATCGTTATGCAACATCCAAGACGAGATTGCGAGAGTGACCAACGTAAGTAGCCATGTAGAAAAAGAGACTGAGCTCACTGGATATCAGGCTGCGAAGTTTCAAGGCGAAGTTCTCAACATGAAACAGGAAATCAACAAGGTTTTCAACGAACTGAAAGCAGGGTTCGATCGTGTGAGACAACTCAAGCACGAAGTCGAGAAAGTAATGACCAGCTTGGAAAGAGAACTTGGGGCATCACCATCGACGAATCAACAATCCAAGTCGAGAAGATCAGGGCCTAGAATCCCTCTGAAATCTTTCCTCTTCGGAATCAAGTTAAAGAACACGAAGCAGACAAAGGGATCATCGATGTTTGCATGCGCCCATCCAACGTTGCAGAGACAGCACAGTTTCGTATTAGAACCTGCAACCGCTGAGCCCTGAGAAAAGACTCTCCTTCATTTCTTCCCCTTCCCCTTCATAAAATTTTTCTTCGACACCCTTACTGAAGAAATACTTTCTGCTGACAGAATTGTGATTATTAAATTCCGTTTTCAAATTCCTTTATGGTTATCATTTACTAGTGCTAATGTAGCAGTAACAGATGTTTGTAACTTGTAAGATTTACTTCCTCACCGTACACATATCATTGTCCTTATTTGTTCATTCTTTCTTACTCTTTCATGGATTTAAAACCATAAAATGCGTATCCAAATTTGGGCTGGAATGATAAAATATTTAAAAATATTGTTCTTACTCTTTCATGGATTTGGAACCGTCCACAGGCAAATCGTCAAGGCTTAACTCGAGCCGGATAGTAAGAAAAAAATTTTAATATTGATATAAAGACTTTTAATGTTTTATTAATGATTTTCAATTTTTTTTATTTTGAAAATTATTGAACATACATATTTTCACTATTATAATACATAGTATTACCTTAGTATTTTCATTATTAAATTATTAATACAAAATAATATTTATTATTTTTAATATTTTAATTACAAATATTTTTATATTACTGTTTTTTAACAATAAAAACTAATAAATTATACTTTTGCAATTTAATGGTAGATATTTGAATATAAAAATATTACTATTTTAATAATTAAAAAAACCATTTTAATATTTTATAATAATAGAAATTATGTTTTAATAATAATAAAACTATTTCAAGAATATTTGACAATATTAATATAATGAATGTTTTAACAATAAATAATATATTTTAAGTATTTAATATTAATATAATATTTTAATATTAAATATAAATATTAGTATAATATTACTACTTTAAATATTAATATTTTAATAATTATATCAAACATTACTACTTGAAAAAAAAAATCTTTTAAAAAATAACTAAACAACAGAAAATATTTTTTTATTAAATTATCCAATCGTCAGAAAATCTCTGCTGAAAATTCTTCTCATTTTTCAGAAAATATTTTCTGAAATCGATTAAAGTGAACAAACCCCTAATTCTGAAATATATTTCCCTAAAATAGCTAGACTAATACCTCAGTGGATAAATAAATTACCTACTGCAGACAAGGTTCCATGTCTAACTACTGAGCTTGGGCAGCTTCTGTTGTGCTCAAAACCTCCGTATCCTCGGTGCATCCATCATTGACAGAGGCTTCAGCCGGTGTCTCAATCATGCTCTCATTCCTGCAACTTTCTTCAGCTGCAGGTTGACAGTCACTTTTTGTAACAAATGAACAATCGATCGTGGTATCAGTTGCATTTTGACTCTCTTCAATCGGGTTTGTTTTTCCGTCTACTTGATCAACCTCCACCATTAATTTCTCATTAGGATGCTCAGCAACAGCCTCAGGATTCTTTAACTCGGATTCTGGATTTGATGCGGCTGCTTTTTGTTCTTTAACTCCCTCACCTGGTTCATTTTTTGACACACGTGCTCCATTTTCTTGGACCTGCTCTACAGGCAAACTGTCTGACACAGAACCCTTGATATCTACTGCTGCCTCCAGCTCTTCCTTCAAAGGACCTTCGATGGTTGGACTAGATGTAACAGCATTACATTGCTGAGTTGACACATTTGTTGACGAGGAAGATGCGGATGGAGTATGCTCAAATCTTTGCGCTGCAGATTTCAATGAACCGGGATGCAAGGTAGAAGATGTTACAGGACAAGAGGATGGTTCAGCTGTTTGGCCAGTAGAAACATATTGCACATTAGAATGAACCTCCAAACGAGAAGAGGTTCCACTGGGTATGAGAGGTTTAACAGAAGAGCCACCTGAAGTGATTATATGAACAGCATTTTTGGACTGAGCGGCCTTAAGCAGGGATGCAGCAGCCTCTGGGCTACCAATGCGGGCCCCGGCAGCAACAGCAGTGGCATCTAGGATTGAACCTGTGCTGGCAAAATATTTTGCCGGTGGTTTTTTCAAGGTTACCTGAGATTTTGAAGTGGAACATGATGATCCCCTAGAGGAGGTTTTAATGGTCATGGGACCTTGTTGAGACTGGTTTGAGACTTGGACTGAAGCGACAGGACCTTGCTGAGACAGATTTTTTGCCGGGACAGAAGTGATTGGACCTTTTTGAGGCTGACTATGGGAAGGGACAGAAATAATTGGACTTTTTTGAGGCTGATTATGGGCCGAGACAGAAGAGAGAGGACCTTGTTGAGACTGATTTTGGGCGTGGACAGAAGCAATGGGACCTTGTTGGAACTGGCTTTGCGCTTGAACTGAAGCGTCACCACTAGCAGTTGGAACTGCAGAATTACTGGATGATGTCTTCAAACCTGGCCCAGTAGCCAATGAAGTTAGTCTTAGAAAGAGAACAACAGGCCTTCCATTTTCAAAGAAGAAAGCTGGAAGGCAAAAAGAAGGTTTCTATAATTTCATCACTTAATAGAATGTTGCCATGTCAAAAGCACTTAAAATGGCATTAGATGGAAAATATTACCAGGGTTATTTGTACAAGCGGCTGTCAAGTTTTTATCAGGCATATCAAGGGCTAAGGACAAAGCACTCCGAGTTGCCAACTGTGCCTCAGAAAGTTGGGGAACAGTTGAGTTTCCTTCCACATTTAAGCTGCCAAGTCGCTTCTTAATAATAGTCCACCTCTGCAAATATGAGTACAAATCTCCCATAATTAGCAGCAAAAAAAGTAGAGAAACAAAAAACTCCATTCGGAAGCCTCCATTTGCATGACCAAACTTATAGGCATTCAATCAGGATTCACCAATTGGTCATAAAAATAAAAATTCATATGCAGTTGAAGTAATTCCGTTGCCGGGATTTGAACCCAGGATAAACTGAGCAAAACCCAGACATCTGACCGGACTAGATGACAACGGATTGTTATTCTAGGGCAACAACTAGATGACTCAAAAGGAGAAATAAAAGAAGAAACTAATTGTTGGTGACATAGAAACAAAAACCCCACAAATAAAACTAATGCTGTCAATTTTCACCAACATTCAGAATATGTTGTCAATTCTGCATAAACAAATAAACTATATATGGTAACAACGTTGTTCACTTAAAAGATGAGTGTTAAAGAAAAAAATAAACACATATGCACAAGTTTGGACATAATATATACATATATATATATAATTTAAGGACGTCCGAAAGCATCATGCCGAACTTAGAGAAAATGGGAGCAATTAAGGGTTTTCTATCACATAATTGGTACATAGCATATAGGCAATTAAAAAAAAAAAAGGAAAACTAGATTTCTCAGGCAAGATAGAGCTGATAGCTGTTATCAACCAAAAGAAGCCTTTCACGAAAACTAGCAGATCCAATTTAACATAGAAAGACAGAATTACTTCAGTGAATCTACCGACTTTCATATCTACCAGGCATTTTGTTTGAAATCCATTAATTCCTAGCTCCTCAAGCAAGACATACAAAACTAGACTTTGCCTATACTAATTTTATTACTTTAGCTAATTCACTAACTTTAAGCCCTACAGAAAAGACCAGTGCACTTTCTTCTATATAATGCATAAACAGCAGAGGAAACAGATATATAAAATAAATAAGTCGTCTAGGTATCAATTAGAAAAAAACCTGAGCCAGCTGTGAAGCACTCCTATCTCCTTTGAAATCTCCTCGCAAGATGTTTGCCCAATTTCCAACACCACATTTCTGCACAGCAGCAATAAGTTCCATATCCTCTGCTTCTGACCAAGGTTTTCTTTTCCTTCGAGCAGGCAGGTTTGTACCAGCTAATCCATTTCCTTCCAATGTTTCAGCCGATGTCACTAGAGGTAGAACCTGTTTCTGAACAGAAACCGGAACAGTGATGTTCATCCCTCGCATTGAGCAAGTGGGCTGCAAGTTTTCTGAAGACACTCTAGATGACTGCGCATTAGGTATATTTATTGTTAATGGAGCCTCTACGATTGAGCTGTTTGCGAGACTAGACTCACTTGGTAAACCAGAAGCAATTAATACCTGACAAGAAGAACCATCTGAGCTGACTGGCTTTGAAAAAGGTGAGCAATAAGTTAAATCAGTTTTGAAACTTGTAGAAGAGCAGGTAGTCAGACAGCCAAACTACTATCTGTTTGATTTCCATGAGGATATAGTTATCGTTTCAATAGCAGTTACGGAGTAGCCATTGACCAGATTTAGATAAAAAACTATCTTCTACTAGTACACTTCATAAGATCCAGGCGGTTTAAATTTTTGCAGCCACTGGATCATTAAGAACCCAAATATATAACCAATAAGAGATACTACCAACCACACCAAGAATGGATTTGGTGTTACCATTGTCACTTATCATTTATAGTTTCTACGCTACCATACCTTTTCCATCCTAAAGAGGCTAAATGATCATTAACCACACATGACCGAAGATTCTCCTATATTTTCATTTTTATGACAATTACATTTATTTTATTTACCTTCACACATGCTGCAGCCTCTGCTGAAGCTTCACCACTAACACAAGGGCAAGGTTCCAATTCAAATTCTAAGTCACTGTCGTCATCCTGCAAAATAAAAAGTTAAACAAATGACACGAGAGCCATAAGAACTACCAAGAATACTTCTCCTTCAACCAAAAGGACATATTTATAATTAATTAACCATCACTTTAGCCCTTCAATTAGTGGATGAAATATGATTAAAAATCTTAAATTCCAAAACAAAACCAGCACTTGGCAGGATATAAGTTAGAATATATATATATAAAAAAAAAACATATACACCCTCAATTAACCAAAAATATCTCAATATACGGAAAAAATTTAGATGGAAATGGTATATTCTTTGGGTAGCAATTCCCTCCAGACATTTCAGCATACACATAAACGTAAGGAAGTAGCCTTTAAATTAAACCCATAGCATTGCCAAAAGATAGAAACGAATATACCAAAGGTTTAAAAGAAAAACTGACCAAGGGTTCAGCTCCATCTTCCAATTTTTCAAGCAAAGTCTCGCGGTAGGCCAAATGACGCCATAACATCTGGTACTCCTTAGCATTAGAAATCCCAGTAGAAGTCTTCTTGACTAAAGCATCCCAATTCAGCTTCACACCAGGAAATTGTGCCACTTCTTGCAACAGTGCCAAAACAGTAGTTGCTGTATACCTGCACAAAACGTAATAATAATAATAATAATAATAATAAATCCCCAATATAGCAGAATAAGAAGTAAATATAAAAATTAATGAAAAAAAAAGGATGGACCTTTGTAGAAGAGTAGATACGTCTTCCTCACTGATTGAACCCTTTTTCTGTTTCTTGGTTATCTCAATCATGTCTGTCGATTGCAGGGAAATTGCGCGTTATGGGTGGTGAAATTAGTGGAAAAGAACTTTGGAATCAATCAAAACCTTGGCATAAGAGATAACGGGTAAGATAAAAGCCTAAAACCCTTTCAATGGTGAAAGAGATTGCTGGGAAATTGCATGTGTGGGTGATGAAATTAGTGAAGAACGAACTTTGGAAACAGTCAAAACATTAGGTAGGTTTAAGATAAGAGACAAAAGGGGAAGATAAAGATCTAAAACCCTTTCAATGGAGAGAGAGCGAGAGAGAGAGAGAGAGATCGCTGGGAAATTCCATGTTTGGGTGGTGAGATTAGTGGAAAAGGACTTCGGAATCGGTCAAAACCCTAGCTAGGATTTAAGATAAACGGGGAGATTAAACCTTAAAACCCTTTCAACGGAGATGGGGAGAAGTTGAAGGGAAGAAGAAGAATAAGCAGAAGGGGAGAGGAAAGGAAATGAAGAGAGGAGAGGAGGGGAGAAGAGAAGGAGACCGTTGAATAGCGTGCGGTGCACGCGCCTGACAGCGTTCTTCCGGAGAAAGAAACGGGGAATCCCTCCGGTGGGGGATCTTGTATTGCTCTTTTATGAAGCCTTTTTAAAAAAATAAAAGAGAACGAGAGAGTACTTGGTTGGATTTGAACTATCGACCCAAAAAAAAAAAAAAAAGAGAAAGGATTAGTTAGATTTGGAAGGCCTCTCTCAGGGACGGCAGAAAATGCACGGACTCTAGGGAGCTTCTCTATGACGATAATGTCCTTCCTTTCTTCCAATAATTGCGAGCATGTGCTAATTTTGGGATTAGGATTGGCCCATATATTATCTTTGGGATTTGAATATTTAAATGGATAATTTTGGAATTGGAAGTATTAAGTAAATGAAGGTTGCCATTTTTTCATTAAAGAATTTTTTTTTTTAAAAAGCCAAATAATAGTACTTTTGGTTGGGGGTGAAATTATTGCTAAATCCAAGAACTCGAGGCAGTCATTATCAAACATAATTCTTTTCGGGCAAAAAGAAATGAAAAAAAAAAAAAACAAATTTAAGCCTAGTTGTTTAGCATTTAACTGCAAATGTAAATTTCATTGTCAAATCTCTTCTCTCAATCCAAACAAAAAGGCCAATTACTATATTCAACTACTCATAATAAAAATATTAATTAAATATATTAGTTCCTCCTTTTTATCTGAGCGTGATTTTATTAAAATTTTCATCTTCCAAATTAACTTTTGAATTTATAATTAAGTTTCTTTAACTTTGTATTAGAGTTAAATTGTTTAATCGCTTTATTAGGTTTATGTTTTTTTTTTTTTTTTGGGTGGTTAGGTATATCTGTAAAAATCTTAATAAAAACAAAGAGCTAATGTGAAGAAAATAAGGAAAGACAGACAGAAATATATATATATGCAAATTACGAAAGTGTCCTAAAGAAAATATGTGTGGGGGAACCTGAGGGAAAGAATGCCATGCAAGCTCCTACCACTCGTTAAATCAAAAGCCCATTGATTTTCTTCGTAGGCCCTGAATCCGACAAGGCATCGCTCGACATAATTAAACACACAGTTCTCGCTCTATTGGACAGGACAAGACAGCCAGCAAACAAACTGCTGGCGTTTGGATTTCTTTTCGGACAAAATCTCGGTTTCGAGGTCGAATATCATGATCTGTCTGACTAACACATTACTTATTCACAATCCGTGGAACATGACATTTTCTATTTTTCTCATTTAATACCTCTTTGTTTTTTTAAATCCTTTTTCTTCTTCACAATGCAAAATTTGGCCCTGGTTTTTCTAGTTTAAGAGACTACTATGACAAATAACCAACCAAGAATATAACTATGTAAGAGCAAAACATCAAGCTTTAACTTTACAAATTTATTTCCTTGTTTTCGTCACTACAAGCAATAGAATGACAACCATCCAAAATAACCTGGAAACAGCTTTGACTATGCTTTTTTGCATCCTTGAAACTAGTATCGTACTGTTTTCCTGGTTGAATTTTGAAAGAAGGGGAAAGTCCAAAAACAAATTATCCTTCTATTCAGAGTATTATTTAAGATTATAAAAGAAAGGGTGGATTAACATCTCATATATGGCTGTTATCACAAGATGAAATCAGTCTACGATTTAGCTATCCTTATCCAACCGACCACTTTTTCTCGAGAAGGGCAGAGACGAACAAGTGAAAGAAGATAGAGCCAGCAAATGAATCCGTCACCGTATGTGGCATCAATGTATTAGAGAACTTGAGAAAATGAAAATGACCATCATCACCAGACATCTCTGAGATATCGTCCTTCCATCTGGAGTTTCTTCACCATCGACTCTGCCTTTGATGAATCCACACTTGCCTGAAATTTATCATCAAAGAAGTTTTGAAATTAATGTTACTACAAATCAAGAAGTACTTGTAGAATAGAGGAGACAAAATCCTATAATAAGAGGCAATAACTCTCAGGAGCATTCCAAGAAAACTTAAAAATTATGTTTATCCGAACACGGAGAGAAGAAAATAGAAAAAGACGATGATCAATACCTGCTCCTGAACAATGGTGTGCAAAGTGCGATGAACATCTCTCGCCATACCCTTGGCATCGCCACATACATAAAGATATCCTCCCTTAGAAATTAGGCTCCATATATACGCCGCCTGTACACCGAAAGCAACAGATGTTATAGTGCACCGCTTTTTATATCATTAACAGAAAATCTCTGTTGGCTCCTAGTACTACTTACTTTATCCATCATCTTATGTTGAACATATTCCTTCTGCGGTCCCTCTCGTGAGAATGCAACAATGAGCTCAGACAGGGCGCCTCGTTCCAAAAAGTTATTGAGTTCATCCTCGTAAATGAAATCCTACAAAAATGGCCGAAAGGTTAATAAATAAAATCCTACAAATGACTATCAACATTGGCAGCCAATTACCATATGACGTTCTAATAATAATGTCACTAAAAGATTATTAATATTAGAATTGGATCCTAACCATTCGCCGGTTCCTACATCCAAAAAAGAGTACAGAAGGACCAAGTTGGGCACCATCTCCTTTAAGGACCATTCTTTCCTGCAAACAACAACTAGTTAAGTTATTCTCTTCTTTTTTGCAAAATGAAAGAACATGTAAAACAGAGACTAACAAACCTGTAAAAAGCCTCTGAAAGGTGCCAATCCCGTCCCAGGTCCAACCATGATAACCGGAATTGAAGGATCTGCTGGTAGCTTAAAATTAGATTGCCGGATAAAAATAGGAGCCCAGCTACAATCTTGGCTTTTCTCCAGAGGAACAGAATTCTGAATTTTTTTTTTCCCAACATGGTCAGATATCAGATATCACTAAAGCCGAAGTAATGTCTACGACATAGCAGACTTCAGCAAGCTTTTCATAAAAGCCAATAAAAAAACAACATATGAAAAAAGGAAGACCAGCAGAACAGATTAAAATCGCTACCTTCATCCAGGTCGAACACACCCCTCGGTGAATTCTTCCAGTTGGAGTTGGACCATAAACTAAAGCACAGGTTACGTGAACTCTATGGGGTACAAATCTGCTCGAAGTAACCAACCTTCTTATAAATCTCAGTTATAAGGTAAAACTGCAAATTGATAACATTGATAATCGATGGGACAGAATCAATCACCTAGGGGAGGATGATATAGAATAATAACGAGGCTGTAAACGAGGGGCTACTGCAGCAAAAAATATGCCGAGGGGAGGCTTCGCTGATGGGAATGCAGCCATAACCTCGAGAAGACTTCTCTGACTTCCAACAATCCATTGAGAGTATTCATCCTGGGCCAACGACATTTAAAAGGAACAAGAGCATGTAAACAATAAGAAACAAATACTAATAATAATAATAATAAAATGTACAGACAAAAGGGAGAAACAAAAAGCAGCACTAAGTATCTTATCAACCTTCCCCTGTGGTGATGATAAAAACTTAAGTCTTTCTGCTTCACTGGGTTCAGTGGCATGAGCAGCCAAGGCGATCAAGGCAGCCTGAAAAAGAAAACACCAGTTACTTGAGCAACAAAAAAGAGTATAAAAAACGGCAGAAATCAGCTGGAAAAACTTTCTTCTTTTTCAACGCATGTTATATATATTTGTAGTGGGGGATTTACCTTCCGTGGAGGGTTTAAGAGATCAGCATATCGTGCCAATGCCGTACGAACTGTACAGGGACCAGGGAAAGGAGGTGGCAATGAACTTCCAAGAGAAGTGCCATCCTCGTTGTCAGTGTGAATGGAAAAGAGCAAATCCAGAGGTTGACCCAACAATATTGCAGCTTCCTCAAGAGTCTCAATGCAATTTTCAGCATAAACACCAACATGATCTCCGGTTTCATATCTGGGACAATTGAACGCATCAATTTAACAAGTACAAAGTCAATATCACAAGCCAATGTTATTTATTTTGGTAAAACCAGATCCATGGGGTCAAAAGCACTCAAAACACGGCAAAATATAAAAAGTACTTGCACTGAGATTGATTCACAGAAAATCAATTTTTAGTTTATAGCAACAAGCATTACAAAGCTGTGAACTTACGTAATACCAGTTCCTGATATGTCAAACTCCAGATGTATGCAAGAGCGATCAGATTCAGGCTTGTGAAGCTCTCTCTGAACAGCAACATTAACTCTGTGCAAATCATGTAAAATTGATCTCAGAAAGGAAAACTAAAAGTCCAGTGGTGACAAAACCAACACATGCTGCTCGTCTTTTATTACCTGCATGGATGGTGGATGTCATATGAAGCGTTCCCATTTGCCCTATTCGAGTGATTATCCCCAAAGTATGTCACTCCGGAATCATGAATCACTACTCTATATTCTGGAATAGCAGCTGTGTATGGGGTAGAGGCAGTATTTTCATTATCTTCATCCCTGAGAAGTTGATCTAATTCTGGCCATAGCAATTCTCTCCTAAGAGAGGAACCAAAAAAAAAAAAAAAGGAAGTACGGTAAAGCTAGCAGAGTAAATATTGAAGTCCTGTCCTGAGAAAAGCTCCATCTTCACCAAGTTAAGGTGATACTTCAGCTTCAATAAAAGAAATGCAACAAAAACGCTGAGAGAGACGACAAGACAGCTATAGAGAACGAGTGAAAGAGGATTACATACCAAGCGGTAAAATCATCTTCAATACATTGATCATCATCACCAAGACCAACTTGGATAAGACGTTTAGCACCTGTTCACACAAGAAACAGCCATACGGTTAGTAATAAATGAATATCAATCATCCTCTTTGATTTCTCTACAGTAAAGTTTAGATGCAAAGAATAACATGGATCATGCTACGAGCTTTTCTTTTTTTTTTTTTTCCCCTTTTAACCGAAGGATGATGGACCAGCGGAGAAACCTATTCTTCTGACTCTTGTTTTTGCGTCAATTCTTAAAAGATGTCTGTGAGCACCCACAAGGGGATAGCACCGAAGAAGCCTTGAGTGTTAATTGTCATCCCCGAATTTCCCAATTCCCACCCGAACCTTAAAATTTTGACTCCACACTCAATAATAAGAAGAATGTCATCAATTAGATCAGAAGCGTTCCACATCCAGGAATAAGAAAATGGAAAATTACCTTGTTCTGAAAGTTTCTCATCGAGCACCTTTGCTATCTATTTCCAAAAAAAGACCATCGAATCAGATACATAATTGCAACAGAAAAAACCAAAAAAAAAAAAGCGAGAAGACAAATTGTGAAATCTAATGTGCCTTATTCAGTTGGTGGATCCTGTGTCTCTGTCAATGTTACCTTATTAAAATGTTCATATTGACGGTTACCCAAACCAAAAATACCATAAGTTAATTGTTGAAGCCACGGCTCCCTTTCATTTCCCTAATAGTAAAATAAAACATCGTAATGAGTGCTAATTGACAAAAATGATGAATACTGGCATAATATAAATTTTTAAATTTAAATATTCTTTCCCAGTAGCCACCAACCTCAGTAAACCATTTGTAAAATCTAGCAGCATTATCAGTTGGTTCGCCATCTCCATAACTACAAAGTCACACGCTCAACATATTAGATGCCATTTACCATATAGAACTCCAAAACAAATACAAAAAAAAAAAGCATTGAGATTGTAGAAGTAAGAATATATATACGTGGCCACCATCAAAAAAGCCAAAGTCTCCTTTTTGAGCTTCTCTTCATATTCCTCGTCATCCACAGCATAATCATCCTAACATGAAACATGCATAATTCGATGAACTTAAATGTAAGAACTAGAATGAACTCTCAAGCAAGAAAAACAAAGTATCAGAACAGTTCCCCATGCATACCAGGTCAACAACTTTAACAGCCGCTTTCTCATATCTTGCCTTGATCTCTTCTGCTAAAGCCTACAATAGGAAATTCTCATATCAAAGCATGAACATTTAAATAAAAAAAAAAGACAACTTTTACAATCATGCAGTGCAAGCACACGTCAAATTTTGGCCCAATGTAACGGCAAGTGAAAGAAAATTTTAGCTAAATTAGGCACTATTGGCGACAAAACAGTTAATAAAAAAGAGTCACAACCAGGAAAGATTCACAACCAGGAACTATGGGCACCACATTTGTATCCATAGTCATGTCCCTAATTCTATGAGCTCTGAGTGGCGAAAGCCATGGACACAAAAACTTAGCAATTCATACTGCCATTAAATCGACACTGAATAAAGAATTAACAAACTAAATTCAGTGAAGCTAAATTCCCATAATCCTGGAGAGCATATGGAAGGTTTAGTATAACTTCAAAGATTTCCTTTAATACTAAATATCTTCATAAAATTTACTTTAAAAAAAATTTCCCTTCATCTATTCGCCAATTCTTAATCTTGATCTGTATCATGAAATTAGTTACAACAGCAATTCAATTTTCCGCAACAAATCAGTGAATAAGCTTAATTAGAAGAATTGACAATAATTTTCTTCCTATTTTCCATCAGCAAAAAGGGTTTCAGTTTAGTCAACCGTCAAAGTCTTACATTTTCAACCCAAAAATCAAAACATCATATTCACCAATCAAAATCAACACTTTAGAGTTAGATTTTGCTTTACCTTAGCAAATCCCTCAGCGGTTCCTGTCTGGGTGCCGTAAAAGATGGTAACTTTAGTCTTACCAGCAGCGATAACGGCGTCGTCATCTTGGTCATCCTTGAGTGAAGGGGGCTTAGAGGCAACCAACGGTTTGAAATCACGGCTCGGTTCAGAAGTCGATTTTTTCCAGAGAAGAACCAAGAGACCCAGAATCACCGCCAACGACGTCGTTGCGATCACCAAAATAGAATCCGTTACCGAACCCCCCAAAGATACTCCCAATACAGATTCAACAAACCTCACCAAATCCAAGCTCGAACTCATCTTCAACCCCTCCCCCCTTCAAAAAACACGAAATCCAAACAAAAAAAGTAATTAAAAATAAATTTAAAATAAAAACTAGTAGAGACGGCGGTTGATCAGAACTAAAGATTGGTGGAGTCCAAAGAGTGATTGTTTAATGAAGGACTCAAGGACCCAGAGAGAAAAAAGGCTTGACCAGAAAATTTAGAGAGAGAGAGAGAGAGAGAGAGAGAGAGAGAGAGAGGGATCTGTTCCAGTCTAGATTTGATTTGCTTTGTTTAGTCATTTACTTACTTTTATTGATGCGCTTCTAGTTGCAATTATGGGAAAGTCTTTCGTGTTCCTCGTTTCAGTTTTCCGTGTTCGAATTCATTACAGTAATCGTTGACAAAACCAAAAACAGAAAACAAAACAAAAAAGGTTGTCTTTTTCATTTCTTCTACTTTTGTATTTTTTTTTTTCTCTTACGTATTTCTTTTGGGTTCAATTATTTTTTATAAAATTTAAAAAATAATATAATAATTATTCTTTTTAACTTTAAAATTCTTAACGAGTGCTATCCTTAAACTTCCTTCCACTTCTTTTCTTTTTTCTTCTGAAGACTCTTAACATACTTTTAATTTAGGTAAGAATTTTACTTAAAATGTGTGTAGACCAGTATTTAGAAATAACCCCATAAAATAATATTTTATTTAAAAATTATATAATCCATTATTCGTTAAGTTTTTTTTTTAATTATATAAGCCAGGTTAATAAAATACACATATCTTTTAGTGTTTATTAGAATAATTAAAAAATTTTAATTAAAAATACTGAAACATATGGAGTTGTGAGATTTCACAAACTCTTTTTTTTAATATATTGAAAATATTAATAAAATTGATTATTGAAATTATTTTAAAATTGTTATTAGTAAAGAGTTTTATAATTTTATAACAACTTTATAATAATAATATTATATTAAATATAATATCTTATAATTTTATTTATCATTTTAATACACTGAATGAAGATATAATAATTGTAATTAAGCTAAAAATATTTAAAGAGGCTAGGTAATAATTTTTTTTTGGGAAATAATAATAATTTTTTTACAGTAAGTTACGGTTCTCCGAAAGTACAGCGAAGAACTTGCAGCTGTCGTCTAAAACCACAAAAACAGTTGGTGGAAAGTTGTTTGTTGCCCAAAAAAGAAATAACTAATAATGTTGTATTTTGGATTTAGACGTAAAGTTTTTGAATTGGACCCCTTTTTGTTTTTTTTTATTGGTTTGTTTTTTGAATTAAAGTAGTCTCCAAAAGAGGAATGGCTTGTCACGTGCAAGCCATTGCAAGTTTTTTTTTTTTTTTAAATAATTATCACATTTTATATTTTTATATTTTTTAATATTATAATTATATTTAAAATATTATATATAAATTTTAAAATATTATATATAAATCTTGATACATATATGCATTCACTTCGTGTTATATTAATATTTTTTTTATATTATAGTATATTTTTATTATTTTTTCTATACTTGTTTTATGTTTAAAACTATCACATAATAAGAATTTAAGGTAATCCCCTTAATTATTCGAACAATTGAGGGCTAATTGCTTACGAGATGTGACAAGTAATTGTTAGTTTTTTTTCTTTAACTAACATATGTTTTAAATTTATAATCATATTTAAGGAATTATATATATATTTTGACACATTAATATATTTTGTATTATATTCATATTATTTTTTTGTGCTTTAATTTTTCTGTGTCGTGTATAAAATTACTAGTTCTAATTAGCATTATTAGAATGACTCTCAATGTTGTATCGAGTTCATCTTTTATAAATCTTAAAGTATTTGCATATTTGTATTGTGATCATAATATTTTTTTATATTTTGTTATATTTTAATTATTTTTTTAATGTCATGTTTATATTCATTTGTGATACTATTTTAAAATTTTTAATTTTATGTCATATATCATATAATGAATTCTATATTTTTTAAAAATAAGATTATATTAATTTTTTATTTTTAAATTATTAAATAAATAATTATTGTATTTATAAATTATTAAAAAATAAAATATTAAATGATAATATAAAATAGATTGATGTAATTTAAAATTTTTTAAATCTTTATTTATTACTGTTTGATAAAAATTTAGGACAAAAACACGTTGGAGTGGGAATATTAATCCCTTGTTAAGCCTCCCCATACAGGTACAAATAAAACATTTGCACGATACATCTGAAAAATAATATATATAAAAAGAAAGTAATGTGAAAATTTTCCTTAGCCGTACGATTAGCCCTTAGAATCACATCGTACGGCAATGATCTCTCACCTTCGTCAACTCCCCTGCACGCGAGCTTTCGAGGAACTCCTCAAATAGAATCTGAAACCCTTCCATGTAGCTCCCTGCTAGTGCTAGTAAGTTTCACTGTCTCTTCGTCTCAATTTCTCACCCCAAGTACATTTATCCCGTCTTATTTTCCTCAAATTTTCAATTAATCAGAATTCTCAAGAATCACAGAAAGCCATGCCCACCGACGAAAACTTCTCAGGTTTTTTTTTTTTTTCTAAATATATATATTTAATTGCAGGATTTTTTTCTCTCTTAATTTATGCTGGTTGTTTTTATCTCTTCCAATTAAATAAATTGAGACATTGATTTTGAAATGGGTTTTGTTTTTAGTTAAATTTTGTTTATCGCTTGAACGAGCTTGGTTGCTCTTAATTTTGGATATTATAAACTTTATATTGGTATCTAACTTGAGTAATTATCATTTATCTATGTATGTATAATTTAGTTGGGAAAAGATCCAATCTTTATGGGTAAATATTAAGCGCTTAGCTGCTATGATGAATTATGAAGCTTATATTCCTGTATTTGTGTAAGTATTTTGAAATATCACGTCCCTTGATCATGGATGATAGTATATGACAACTTTTCCTAGCTCTACATTATCCGTTAGCTGTTAGAATTATGTGTGTGTGTGTGTGTGTGTATGTGTGTTTTTCCTGGCTGATTGTTTTAGGGGATTGCTCCTTATAACGTTTACAGAGTTCTTAATTTTCAATTTAGGTGGGATTGCAGCTTATTTTTGTTGCCATTTACTCCGATACTATTTTCAGGTGTTTCGAATTGCTACGTTTTCAAGAGCCGATTGCAGGAGTATGCGCAAAAGGTGGGTCTTCCTACACCTGTATACAATACTATCAAGGAAGGGCCGTCCCACGAGCCCTCTTTCAGATCAACTGTGATCGTGAATGATGTTAAATATGATTCGTTGCCTGGATTTTTTAATCGCAAGGCAGCAGAGCAATCGGCTGCTGAAGTTGCTCTTGCGGAGTTGTTCAAGGCTGGTGAAGTTAATGAAAGCGTCTCTCAACCTGTTGTAAGTTTTGTCGTGATTAATACTTTTTGTTCAGCTTGTTATTATCTCATTTTAGAAAATCTTATTCATGGCTTACCTTCTTCTACGGATGTATGCTTCAGCATGAGACTGGCTTGTGCAAAAATCTACTGCAGGAGTATGCACAGAAGATGAATTATTCTATTCCGGTATATCAGATTCGGAAGGATGAAGCCCTAGGGCGATTGCCTCACTATTCGTGTGCAGTTGACATTGGAGGCATTCGATATATTGGGGCTGTTGCAAAAACCAAAAAAGAAGCGGAGATCAAAGCTGCCAGAACTGCTCTGCTGGCTATTCAGTCGAGTGCATCAGAATTTTCTGATAACGCATTTGGTAACTCTCGGCTAACAGTTGTTCCTTGCAGAAAGAGGGCAATGGAGACAGCTAGTAATCCTGATGAGACCGTCAATGTTCCTAAGGCAAAGAAACCTCGATTCAAGAAGAAAATGTCAAAAACAAAACTCTCTATGAATGATGCTGATCATTCTCAAGACAATTCGACAGGCAATTTGGCCAATGGTTTGGATGATCCGCTAAAATCAGAATGGGTTCAAAATGATTCTTTTACTGTATTGAGTTCAGAAGCTTTAGACACACAAGCGATGAGGAATCTCCAAGATACAAAAATAGAGAGTGACTCAAATGAGCGAGAGATCCCTTCTGCAGATGCTGCATTGGCTCCCCAAGTTCCTGACGATTCTAAAAATGGGCAGTTAAGCAGTCATGAGGCTCCAGGTCTGGAAATTTCCTCCATGGCTTATGATGATCCAACTGATTCGGTTAAATCGGCTGACGGGGATGAGGTGGCTTCGAAGGTTAACGATCCCACTCTGAGTCAGATGGAGGCTTCAAAAATCACGCCTGGCTTAAACCAAGCAGTAGAGAAGAAAATCCATGCAAGTGCGGGCCAAGCATAGGTTCTAGAAAATAATAAATGCTGGCTTGATCCTCGGGATTTAATTTCGCGGTTAGAAAACAACATGGAGGGAATAGGGTGAATCAGGGGACTCTTAGTTGATTCCTCTACAGACATCATGAGAATTTTGCACGATTAGTAAGTGAGAGTTGTTATCATCATCTTCTGCTTAATATTTTGTTTGTAAATTGGGAAAATTCTAGCAGGGTTCCACATATTGAATGCTGTTATTATTATGGGGTTCAAATGTGGGCATTTGTAGCATTTCGAAGAATGAAGAGCAACTTGCACAGTGTTTCTACTATCTTATTTAACCCTTTCTTGAATCTTCCATTTGTAGTGGTTGACCTCCTTCTTTGGTCTGGATGAACCAGTTACGCACTATTACTATGTGGTATGTGCTAAGGAATATAATACTTGCCGGCCTAAAGATAATCACGAAGTCGAAGATTTTTGTTATTTGAATGGATTTAAATTTAATTATAAAATATATTTTTAAATTTAATTATAAAAAATATATATTTTTTAAAATAATAAAATGAATTTTTGAGTGACAATTCCGGGCAAATAAAAGTAAAATGTTACTGGTGTGAGCATGATTCGACTCAAAAGCTTTTTTTGTCTCCAACCGTATATACACCAACCAAAAAAGTTAATGAAAATATTTTAAATATTTTCATTAATATTTTTTAAATAATAAAATAAATTTACTGGATGAATCAGAATGAGTCTGAATAGCAAATTTGAAGAATGAGGGCTGCCGACCCGACCCACCCATGAAATGGGGTAAAATATGCTAATAAGTATTTTTGGAAAGCCCAAGTGTGAGCTTAAAGCCTGTCTCAACGCTTCGCTTCTTCTTTAAGAAAGGTAAAGCGCAGCGCCAAGCCAAAAGCCAGTTCAGAGACAGAGGAACGGGGAAAAAAAAAAAAAAAAAGATGCACGGCCGGCCTCGAAAAGCACCCAAACCAGAAGACGAAGCGGCTTCCGCTGCCAAAGCCCAGAAGCTATGCGCTCTCCAAACTCAATTCTTCTCCTTTCACCATAATAAAATGTAAGCCTTTCTCTCTCTCTCTCTCTCTCTCTCTCTCTCTTAATCATCTTCTTTAATACTTTCTCTGGTCTAACTAGTATGATTATTCTGTCTTTTTTTTTTTTTTTTTGATGATATAAATTGGTCAGTTACACTAAAGAGGCGGTTGAACTCAGTGCTAAGCTTCTCGAGATCAATCCTGAATCTTACACCGCCTGGAACTATAGAAAGCTTGCTGTTGAGCACTATCTGAGTCAGGCCGAGTCTAATCCTGACGCGGTCAAGTCCATTCTCGATGACGAACTCAGAGTTGTACGTCGCTTACTTACTTGAATGATTTGATTTTGGCTGCCCTATTTTAGTTAAATTAATGTGATTTTTTTCCAATTGCTTAAGATTGAGGTTTTTTTTTTTTTTTTTAATTTAAACTTTGGATTAGATGGGATCTGAATGATACTTGAGTTTTATGCTATCTTACTCCTTTTTTAGAATTATGTTTCTTTCTTTATCTGTAAGGAAAAAAAAGGCTTTTTGTTTTTCTTCTTTGGAATGTATTTATTGAATGAAGTTGTGTAGGTAGAGGGTGCATTGAGGCAAAATTTTAAGTCATATGGAGCGTGGCATCATCGTAAATGGGTTTTAAGCAAGGGTCATTCTTCGATTGATCATGAGCTGAGATTGCTGGACAGGTTCCAGAAGGCTGATTCTCGTAATTTTCATGCATGGAATTATAGGAGGTGAAACTACTGTGGCTTTTTTGTTGTTAATCTTAGTGTCAGAAGGTGTGGGCAATTATTACTTTGTGCCATTCATGTTTTCTTTTGTTTTTCTTCCCAGATTTGTTGCAGAGTTGATGAAGAGGTCAGAACAGGATGACTTGAAGTATACTGAGGATATGATTTATATGAATTTTAGCAACTACTCGGCATGGCATAATCGCAGGTAAAACCGTTTCCTTAAATCTAAGGTCCATGTGTTTTTATAGTGGTTTAATTGTGCATATAGGAAGTGAAAGCCAATTCTTTGTTTGATCAAAATAAAGTAGTTATTTGTGCTAGTCGGTTTTGGGGGCTTACCTTGGCAAAGTTGCTTTTTTATTCAAGCGATTCAATGTAATTTTCTTCTATTGATATGGTATCTGTTGTCCAACTGAAGCTTTATATAGGTTATCTATTTTTGTATTTATTAATCATCTTTCCAAATAGCATCTTGATTATTGGTATTTAATGTTTCTTTCCATGCTGAATATGTTGCTGATGATTTATATTCTGTATGAATAATTTCTGCAGTGTATTATTGTCTACTTTACTTGAGAAAAAGGCTGAAGGGTTTATCTCCAAAGAGAACTTCTTGCCACAGGAGTACGAATTTATACACCAAGCTATATTTACAGACCCTGATGATCAAAGTGGATGGTTTTATCATCTTTGGCTTCTAGACCAAACAGTTACAACTGACTCCCCTCTCCTTGTTTCTTCTTGGCCTGCTCATGGTTCTGATGTCCTTCTACTGGGAGATAGGTGCCATAATGGTTCCGCTTTTTCTCCATTCACAACTTTGCATTCTGATTCAAGGTCATTTCCTATTGTTCTTTATTTTAATCAACCTATTGAGGGTGTAAGCTCGTCTACAGTTACCGTTCAATCTGGATTTAATAAAAATGAAGGTCTTGTTTGGAAACCAGTTTCCGTAAGTAACTCACAAACTGCACAAGTTTGGGTTGCATATTTAAAATTTCCAACTTCAGAACTTCATTCTTCAGTGCAAGTTAGCGTTGGACATTCTAAGGGAATCATTTCAGCAAGAGGGTCTCAGTATGGCCATCCTTCAATGTTTTCATTTAAAGTACATATGCAGCCTGTGGAAAGAGATTCCTCTCAAGGTTCAGTTGCAGAGAGTATTTTATGGAGAGAAGAAAATTTTAAGGTATATGGAACACAATCTGAGGAATCAATTCCAATTGTCTCTTTTGATCAGTTAAGTATCAAGAATGGTCATGAATCAACTGCTTCTAGCTGGCGTGTAGAGGCTTTAGCTAAAGAGATTGAATGCTTCCGTGAATTGTTATCGTTGACGGACTGGTAAACCTGGTTAACTTAATTAATACCTTTATTGAACTCTTAGGAGCAACATTGTTAATACAGCATCTCTTCTCTTTCTTTTTCTTCCTCTTTTGTAGTAAAATTGGAAAGCTTACCCTTGCAAGATTGTTGATGGCTTATGATGCAATATCATTTCCATGTGGTAACAAACTGGTTCATTCAGAAGAAGTTCTTGGACTGTATCGTGATTTGATGAAGTTGGATCCAACACATTACCAATACTACAAGGATGAACATAGCTCAGTTTTGCTACAGAAGGTGAGTGCATTCTTTCCTCAGTGATTTTGTCACCAAAAGCATCATCATTTAAGCTTTACATTTGGATTGTTGTTGTTTCTGAGGTTTTGTATAAGTAGCGAGATGTTTTATAGAGGTTTTAAAATATTTGGTTACTTGTTAGGTGACTTTATCTGGGTGTTCTTGATGTTAGATTAGTCCAATAAACTGTCACTTGTCCTTGAGCGAAAACCAAGTAGAATGGAAAATAAGCGTGAGGAACTGTTAAATGTATGTTATTTGAATTAGTAGTTTCTGGAAGAAAAACTTTCCCTGGATAGCTAAACTTAGGTGTTACAAAGATTCTGTTCATGTTTGGTTCTCTCAGTTGTTACGATTTTTGACCCCCCAGTTATGATAAGATGTTGGTTTTCACTCGTGTACTAAATTTTGGTATATATTGGTAGATTTACATGGAGGATAACATAAAACCTTTTGTCTATCTATTCTGTAGGTGACATCTAGTGGGGATTCTTTACTGCAACACTGCTTTCAGTACAAAGACTCAGTTTCATCAGCTATTTGCAATCCTATCTGTCTCCGGTTGAATAACTTATCACTATCACGAATGGGAGCTTTTGAGAAATTACTATGGGTCCAAATGTTAGATCTCAGCCACAATGAACTACGATCAATTGAAGGTATAGTACACATACTACAGTTGTATGAACTAATTTGGTGTAGAACCTTTTACATTTGTTTCAAGAATGCTTTTAATTGTTTACACTTGACTGAATTTAATGGTAGGATTGGAAGCTATGCAGCTCCTCTCGTGCTTGAATTTGAGAAACAATAAACTGAGAAGTTTTACTGCTCTGGAGCCCTTAAGAAAGCTGAAGTCATTAAGGGTACTGGATATTTCATACAACCAGATTGGTGCACATTCTATTGACACAACAAGGTACTTGTGCTCTTCTCCTTTGTCTCATTCAGTTGGAAGCGAATCGAACAAGGATGAAACTGTGATCAGTGATGTTGCTCTTATTAACTATTGGGAGGCATTTTTTATTTTTAAAGATAGTAACTTGAACCAATTAGATATAGCAGGGAATGCAATTGCGGATGAAAATTTTAAGTCAATTTTAGTCAAGGTTATGCCTACGCTTAAGCAACTGGATGGTGAACAATTGGGTTAATTTTCAAAATGTTTTCTTGTTAATCTCTCTGCATTTCATATCCATTTGACTCCCTATCCATACCATACTTTTGTTGTAGTATGAGAATTTTTTATTGTAACATGAGAATTTATTGATAGATGTTATAGTTTTAAAGGTGTTCTTGGTCATAAACATTGAATAAAAGTTTGACCAATTATTTTTTATTCGGTGAGATTATTGGCTGTAAGGTGTAAACCATGCAGCATTTTTGTCCCACCAAGAAGAAAAAACTACATTTCTTTTGACTTTTTGTGGTTTTCGTGTTGTTGGATGCTTGAAGTGTTCCTCACATCTCAGCATTCCCTTCAACAGCTACCGGTTATTGCATCTTTTACCATATTTGCAGTATGCAAAGGTTAATATGTTTTTCATACAGGTTCCAGCTAGGCTGGAAAGCTTAATTTCTGTTTAGTTTCCAGAAAATAAGTTAAAATACTTTTGACTCTTTTTTTGGGGTTTATGTCATGTTTAGAAGTTAGAAAGGGCAAAACTATAATCTGATTAGTACTTAGCAACTGTGAAAATCCACATAGAAAGAAATGTCAGGGTTGATTTTCTTTGATCATTGATGTTCATTGCCTACTATAAGAAACAGTATGTTTGAATTTAGAGTTTAGTTTAGTTAGCGTATATAGTAAACTTTAAAAAATGACATCAAGTTTGGAGTTTGAATACTTACATTTGTAGCCCTATCCTTTATGTCTTTAACGTAAAGCTACGGCCTTCTTTATTAAGAAAAAAAAAAAGATTGCCTAGCTTCGATTCCCAGATACTTGGAATGGGATATGCTGTGACAATGATTTTGTTCAACCCAAATTTACTCGCATCACAATGCCAACCCAAACCAATCTTGTGTTACGGGCAGTCATTTATCTTCTCCCTGCAAAACCGACTTGGGTGTCGACTTTCAGACATGACGCTTGCATGTGGATGGACATATAGAAGTGGATGAAATGAAACTCAAGGATGAATCAAAAGTTATTGCAGAGGTTTATGTGGTATCAACGAGGCTGATCGAGTAAATGCTACCCAAAATGTCAGAGACATAGTTGAAGGCGCAGGAAACTATGCTGCCAAACATCTGAACTCTAAGCGCCTTGAAATGAACAAATGGAGAAATTTGACTGTTAAAGTGGCAAAGCCATCCTGAATACTTCTACACACATTATCATTGTACAGTCCATCTGCAAAATCCCAGTTTCAAAATTTTGGTCAAATCAATTTCACTTCCTCCCATTCTTCTGCAACCCTTGAATGCATGAGCGAGCTAAGATGCTAAGAATCAGCCCAAGCAGGGCAACCAAAATGATACCTTTGTTCATGTTTCTCAACTTTGATGCCATTGTATCTTTGCAACTTCTTCCTCTTTTTTTTTTTTTTTAATTTTCTTGGATTTAATTTTGGCCTTTTCTGAAGCAAACCCAATTGAAATTTCGATGATCTCAGATTTTTTCTGTTATATATACAAGTTGATTAGCTTGAGTCATGGCTTTGTTTATTATTAAGCAATATACCATTCAACGAAAAGTTGATAGAAGGAACTAGGAAGGAAGCTCTCTTTGGTCAAATAATAGTGGGGGATCTCTCAAGATGCCTAATAGTTTATCTTTCCTCTCAACTAACTTGCTCAGAAACTGGGGATTCCCTATATTTAAAAATTAATATTATAAATAGTCATCTTCCTCGTTCGGTAAAAATCCCATTTGATTGAAGCTTGCCAAGCACTGAGTCAACCTTTCTTTTGTAGAATATAACATTGTCATGTGTAACTCGATTTCTTCTTAGGCACCAAACTTCACATTTATGACGTGCTTGCAAAATTTGATTGTTTCAAACTAGCGGTATCTATGAATTCGAACTTAATTTAATTTATTTATATAATTTATATTTTTAAAAAATTATATTTAATAAATTTATATATGAATCTTAACATCTTAATTTCGATACAAATTCAATTATCGAGGTTTAACTACTTTTCAATCCTTTAGTAACAACTGAGGTTGTTACTTAATAGTGAAAGGAAAAAAAGGTCATTTAATTACTTCATTCAATTTTTCCATAATAACAATTCAAATTCGATGCATTTAAGATTTAAATTTCATTTTTTTTTACACCTTATACGTTCAATTGTAAAAATAAAAGAAAATACGAATCTTTTACCGTGACATTAGAAAACTCCATTTTACTTTGTCCTATTAGATTGTTCAAATGAAAAACAATCTGACCAATTTCTTTGACATTTAACCGTATCTGCCACTTATGTTATTAAGGAAAGAAGAAAATGCAAAAGAGAGGCTTCAGGGTTGGCTACTATGTATTATTATCATTATTATTATTATTATTATTAACCATAATTTCATCACTTTCATGAGTGTAAAATGCATCCACGGTTCATAATTGTATTTGTTGTGAAAAAAGAAACACAATAAAATAAAGAGATTAAAGTAAGAATATATAAGATTTACGTAGTTTGATCAATGTGACCTATATCTACCGGTTGGAAAAGAGATTTTCTATTTTTTTTTTAAGAATTGATACTGTATTACAAGAAAAAACCCTAAAATCGCATAAATACAATCAACAAACTAGTTCGGATCTGATCATAATTCGAAACATATCGTAAAATTCAAAGCACTCGACGCTATTAAAATATAATAAAACAAAACCAGTGACCCAAAAAAGAGAAGAGCATCATGAGAAACAACTAGACCCGGTAATTTTTTACACGACACACGTACGACACGTTTTAATCATGTATGGGTTTTATATAATCGTGTTTTGTGTCATAATCTATCGACACATTCATAACACAATTTTTGTGTCATAAACGTGTAAAACATGCATAACACGTGCAAGACACGATTAATTAATCGCGTCGTAAACATGTAAGCGTGTCATATCTATCCGTTTACATGATTAAGACACGTTTAATTAATTGTGTTGTAAACGTATAATCGTGCCCATCGTATCTGTTAACACGTTCAACGTGTTATAAACTAGTAGACACATTTAGATTAACAAATTTATATATAAAACACGTTAATTTTCAATATAATTATATAATATATATACTATAAATATTATTTTAAGCTTTTAATTAAAAAACTTATTTAATATATAAAAACTACTTTAAGCATTTAATTAATATCTATTTTACTTTAGTTATTAGTAATAATATAATTGTTAAGATAAAGTTTAAATATAACCAACATGATTTGTTCATACAATTTTCAATATATTATGATTATAATTTATAAATAATTACTTAAATATTATATAATATAAATATGAGAATAATATATCATCACCTTATAAACTAGTTAAAGTATAGGCTCAATCTTATTAATTAATAGTAAAACAGGTTTCATAATTTAAATCTCATATTAAACTATTAAGATGATTATACATTTGTAGTATACTACTGACTCATTATTATTAATAGTAAATAGTAAATTAGTAATTGAAAAATAGGAAGTACTAATTAATGTTAATAAGCTACTATATTAATTTTAACAAATTTTTTATATATTTTAAAATTATGGCTCTTAATGGTGTGAATTGTAATTTGTGAAGAAACAGTTAAAAAATAAAATAGCTTGAAAACAGAGGAAAAAGAAAGTTGATTGGTAAATTAGTTGACAATATTCGTGTTAATTCATGTCCTAATCGTGTTTTCGTGTAATTCGTGTCTTAATCATGTTTTCGTGTTATTCGTGTTGTAATCCTGTCATGTCATATGAGATATAAACAGATCAATTTTAATCGTGTCATAATCGTGTCGTGTCGCGTGTAAGACGAATATAAACTATGTCGTGTTTTGTTTTAAGGTTTGACACGATTAATTAATCATGTCGTGTTCGTGTATCAGATAATTATATCATGTTAAGAATAAAACACGACACAAAACATGACACAATGACACGAATTGTCAGGCCTAGAAACAACACACATTTCTTTTTTTTGAAAGTGGGTCGAGTCTAATCTGATGCCAACCTCAGCGAAAAAATGGTGCATAAAGTGTTAGGCCATAGCTTGAATCTTTCCATATATTTTATATTCTTTTTTTGAAACAAGAATTTGTCAAATATATTTGGAAAAATTATGATGAACTTTGTTTATTGGTGATACAGGCCAACTGGTTATCAGCGTAATATCTGGAGAAATAGAGAAGAACATAGAATAGGAAGGGAGAGACTAGAGAAGGATAGAAGAAGAAGCAGAAGTAAAGGGAAGAGAGTTAGTTGCAGAATGTTGTGAGAGGAAGCGTATTTCTTTTCAGAATGTCCTCTATTTTCCCGTTCACAAAGACTCCAACATATATACACTTACAAGTAACCAATAAGGTCTTATAACAACAACTTAAATTATATATTAACTAGCCTTATATAGCAAAACAGAGTAACTTAATTATTAGGCCCATAACATATTTGGGAAAATTATGATGAACTTTGTTTATTTGTACTAATGTTCTTGACTTTAGCCACCAGCAGTTTTTCACATTTTTCGACTAAATAACATAGCATTTCAAGAACTGGGCAAATGTTCCTACAGAGAAATAAGCCTAAAAGAGTATACTTTTACAGGTTTTCAGTTAACGAAGGTAGCTTCATTTGGATATGCTAATTTTACTTTGGTTTGAGATCGGCAATTCACACTAATATTGACCCTTCGCCGGTATATTTTCAGATCATTATCCAATGTTATATTGCAATGTGGATCAAATTCGAAGGACCGTTGAGCAAACTTCATGGCTCTGAGTTAAGAAAACAAGAAACTACAATTCATTTCTTAATTGATCTGAATAAAAAAGATTCAGAGAAAACTAAATGAGTGGATTGAAAATTTAAAATTCTACTTAAAATCCCATGATTGATTTTCAATTGATTTATCGTTTTTATTTGCCTTACAATTTGAAACAATTACTTTGACTTTGACAGCCATGTTCAGTTTCCCAATCAACTTTGACTGACAGAAAAAAACTTGCATTGCAGCAGGCTTTGCTGCTACAGAAATTTGTTCTCTCAAAGTCTTTAAGATTTTGGATTCCCACATTTTCGAAAATCCATGCCTTATGCATATCTAGATATTGATATAGGAATATGATCTCCTTAAAAATGAATATTTTCATGTCTGACACTCGTCTCCGAATCCGAATAACTTAGCATTATCAGCCATTGATGAGATTGATCTAGTAAATGCTACCCAGAATAACACAGACATTGTAGAAGGTGCAAGGAGCAAGGCTGGCAAATATCTGAACTGTAACCACTTGGAAATGAAGAAATGGAGAAATTTGACCGCCAAAGTAACAAAGCCATCCTCGATACTTCTTATCACAGTACTACCAGCAAGTTTATCTGCGAATTTTAACATACTAATTGCAAAATTTTATTACAATTTCCAATCAGAAAAAAAAAAAGAATTACATCAACATTTATATATTTTTATCAGTATCAAAAAAACAATATTTCAACATAAAAAGCACCAAAATGTTGTCCAAAGTAGCTTTCATTTCCATTATCTTCCACATTCTTTGGCAACCCATGAAAATATGCGCGAGCAATGACACCAACAGGCAGTCCAAACAAGGCTTGGAAAATCATAGCCTTGTTCATGTTGTCCATCAACTTCGTTGCCATTGTTATGGATTGAAACCTTTTAGGCTCTTTTTTATTTTTTCCCCCCTCCTTGTTCACTCTCTCTTTGATGACTTTCTTGGAAGCAATGCTTTATTCTATAGCAATGAATGAAGAAGAAAAGCTTCCGCTTCTCCAAGAACCTCACAGATCCTCTTGTATATCTGATTAGAAACCAAGTTAATTTGCTGAGTCATGCTTGATTAATAATTTTTAATAAATAAACTCTGATTTGTTAGCAGGAAGCTTATTCGGTCAAAAACTAAATGGGCAAGTAGAGATGTTCATTAATCCTTAAGTCTTTCTCGTACGACTTCCTCCCTCGGACTTTTTATTCTTTTCATATTCATATTCTATATATATTTAAATATAATATGAGATAATGATTCTTCAAATATATTTATATATAAAAACTTTTAAAAAAAATGAATATATCCACATTAAATACTTATCTCGAGTTCGGATAATATAAACCGGTGGTTTGCTGTATAATAAGACTCCCCATTGACGCACTGTTGCTCATCTTTTATTAAAATTTTAAGTCATTTAAATATAGAAGTAATTGGGTTACTAAAAGATTCAAATCTTGCAGAGCACGAAGTCAAATTCCTCCAACGGAATAGTAAACCATGTAGTTGATTAACCCTTTTTCTATTTTGCAAAGAACGTTTTCAACTCTAAAGATCATCCTTGGACTTCAAAAGTTGAAACACCTCCCTCTATTTTCATTTGCATATAAGGAGCAAATTGTGTCAACTAACCAATCCCCAAGTTCCAACCAAGATGGGGCCACTGAAACATTGTTGGGGTTGGCCGAATCTACTTGTAGTAGTAGTCAAAAGGATTTTACTCTTCCAGCTGATTCAACCAACAATAGCATGCTAATGGCTTATTACAAATGAAGCGGCAGCAGCAGCGTCAAATCCTTCAACGTTTTTCAGGAGTGCGTGTATATACATATACATTTAGATATTTCCGTTGGAGAGTCTCAAACTATAACTTTTATACGAGTCTAGATTTTAAGTTTCGTTCCTCAAAAGCATAAAATCACAAAATAACTGCAAGATATCTTCAAGTTTTTAGCATAAGAAAGCAACAACATATACATAGGAAATACATATCAATCATACTAAAATTCCGAATTCTTAAACCCCTTCGTATTTACGTACACTTGGAAAATATATAGCTTATATATAACAAATCAGGCAGCCCCCATGGAAAACCCATATAAACACAGCAAACTCGGCTAAAGCTTTGCTATAATTTTTTGTTTTATTATTATCATAGGCCTCAATTCTTTATGGGATATAACCGCCTTCCAAATGGGTTAGATTAACATCTACAGTTACCTTCAACCAAAAACAAAGGTCCTGTTGGTGGAAATAACATTATACAGCCTTCCAAAAGTCTGTTTAGTGCTGTTGGAGTGTTGTTAATTAAAATCTCCAAAATCAGCTCTGGTTATTTCAAAACTAGTTTTAGAGTACGAAATGGTTTCAGTTGGAGGGCCATTGTTACTGCGTTCTTTTCTGCATCAACTGCAATGGAGATTTGAGCGACTTCTTTAGTGCTTCTACTATATTAGCAAAAGATGGCCGTTGACCGGGATCACTGCAAAGAATATATTTATAGAAAAACCATCATCAGGAATGGGAAACATGTAAATAAAATGGAATTTCTAGTATGATATAAACTTGAGCAATCCAAGAAATATATATACATTGCAGAGGAATCATGAAGCTGATTCTCACGAGATATCCATGATAATAAAACTCAATTTATATTTTCCCATTCTCTTTTATTTAGCAAGTATGGTAAGTAATTTTGAATCCAGCAAAAGCAGCCTGTCTTTTTTTGGCCACAACCTATGTTACCCGTACTCTAGTGTGAGTGTCGGATACAGGTCTGTATCCAAAATAGATATGTTCAGCTTTTTCTATATTTTTCCACGTGTTTAGAGGATCCTTGAAAAGCTATATCCTCATATACTTAAAGAAAAATAAAGAATCGGAGCAACATAGGACACAACTACAGTAACCAGTTGAGGAAAACATCTAAAGCATGCTGGTTGTACCTTTGAAACTAAACCAAAATATCCCTTCCCTCCCAATTTTCTTTTCATGTTTAAGGCACGAGAATACAGAGATAAGGTAGCTTTAGTCACTTCCCAATCTAAGTCACCATCATATAGAATAGGTCCAGCAAATAAATCTAGGACTAAGCAAATACTCACTCGGCCCAACAAGATTCCATAAGGGAAGCCAACTTTGGGGAGGTATTAGGAGGAATGGCAAGCCTCCTGTTCTGGAAAGCTACAGCACCAACCACCTAAAATTTGCAGCACCACATAAGAAAGGGGATAAAGGGAAAAGTAAGTACACAGCATGGAAATGCACTTGATGTTTACCATTTACTTCAAATAACTTCAACAATTACGTTGGCATTTATAATTGAATATGGTAAGAAAATATAAAAGAAACAAAAGAACCAGAATGGGAAATATGGGAAAAAAAAATTGTAGCCCACCTGGGCAGGACTGAGTCCGTTCCACGGTTGTTGCATGGTCACCAGCTCCCATAGGATTACTCCAAAACTGTAAACATCAGATTTCTCATTTGAAGGATCTCCACGAAGGAATTCCGGAGCCATCCACTCAGGCTGAAAATGGAAACAAGAGAGTTCCATGCTGATTGATGCAATAGGAAGAACATTTTTCAACTTACAAGAGACTGACAGTAACTTCTAACTTAGAATAAAGGATGCAATCATGGTATCTATTCATCGTTAGAAAGAAATAGAGATGTAAAGGTTTTATTATAATGATTGCCATTGTTGTCTTTAATATGGAATGTAATGTAATGATTTGGAATCAGCACACATAGCAAACCAACAATAGAGGCGGTGCCATATATTTGATATTGCCTTAGGTACAATTGCAGACTAACTAGTCACATTTAATAAAATATTTCAAGTTATTTGAAATAATTGCCTTTAAAAGCAAGCTTAACAATCACCTATCAGTGTGTGCACAAGCTAGTTTGTCACTGTGCAAAAGGAAAAGGAGGCTGTTGATACTTACTGTTCCCGCCACAGATTTCGATGATATAAAAGTGTCCGCTTTGAATCTGGACAATCCAAAATCGCACACCTGGGCATGACATTAGAAAATGGAAATTGTTATTTGAAATAAAAAAAAATACAGAAATTTGCAAATTGAATAACTTTGTTACCATACCTTTACTGTCCAATTCTTATCAACCAACAGATTGGGTGATTTAAGGTCCCAGTGAACTATGGGAGGATTAAGGCAATGAAGATAGTTGACCCCCTTGGCCTATTTCCAACTTAAAACATGAATTTTGTGCTAACAGCAGGGGAATTAATAGATAAAATGTGCAAGTAGAATATAGTACGAACCACATCCAATGCCATACGTAATCTGCGCCTCTGATCAAGTGTTTCTCCAGCGGTAGGCCTATGAATAAGGCGGTACAAACTACCCCTGTTTCACAAAAACCAGGTACTGGCCGTTCATATTATTTTCACAAATAAATATCAATTCATTGTCTTAAATATAAAACCAGTTGATTACCTTGGCAGATACTCTGTCACAATTGACAGATGAGGCCGCTTTGTAACTGCACCCATGAAAAGGACCACATTTGGATGTCGAACACGTTTCATTATAGCAACCTTAAAACAATGGATCAGAACTTAAAGTCATACTTGTATCAAATGACGATATTTATCTCACTCAGGAACATGCAAAAATAGTAGTAATTTACAGTGCCATATAGGAGAAACTACAACATGCCACTATCTCCTTTAAATTAATGCATTGAAGGAAGGAGCTTTTCAAGCACAAATATGATTAATAACTGTAGGAGTGCTTTTGACAATAAATCACCAAAATAGAGAATGCAGGAAAAAGAACCCCAAAATAAAAAAAAATGCAGAAGAATTAATTGCAGGATCTTACGGGAGAGAAGCATGCATTAACACACAGAAATGGATGTCTCAGAACATGCATGCATTGAGAAAGAGGAACTAGCCGAAAGAAATATGTAATGTGAA
>JBBYHK010000017.1:1324150-1453721 GCA_038382065.1 Adansonia grandidieri | reverse complement strand
GAAGGTGATTGCCTAAGAATCTTAGTTGAAACTTGCTCTTTTTATGGATAGGGAAGTGCAGCCATGCAGCACCAACAAGAAAAAAGTATGGGAAAACTCAAGTCTACCGAGCTACTTCCTTTGGTCCAATTCAATCCATCCTTAATCAGTTTATAGTAGACAATTATATATATTTTTAATTTTAATAAAAGAGATTATATATTTAAAATTTAAAATTTAAAATTATTAAATATTATTTTTTTAAAAATAATTATATAAATTAATTGGATTAATCTCATACTCTAGACAATAAGACTTTGCTACTATTAATTCGGTGGGGGGGGGGGGAGCTTCCTGATTTTTTTCCTTCATTTTTCCATTTTTAATGTTGATATTTCTAACTAATTACTCTTTGATATCCACTGGTAGGTATAAAGAAAATTTAAACTAAGGATTGTTTTATGCGTCATTTTATGAGTTTTTTTTTTTTTTAACGAGTAGTTGAACAGTTAAATTATCGGATATTTTATATTTTTTTATTATATAAAGTAATAACCACCGATCATTTTGTGCTAGTTTATATAAAATAACAACCATTGATAAAATTTTTTAATTAAGTTAATTTATATAATTATTTTTTAAAAAAATATTTAAAAAATTTTCATAGAGACAATCGGACAAATAGATATATCTGAAGCGAAATTTATTATACAAAAGCAACCAAGCAGTTAGTTAAAGTGCTTTAGAGCATAACGTAATAGTACGAGATCAAGACCAAGCATTTAGGTTAAGGAGGAAATGTTGGCATCAAACTACAGATTTAAGACCAAAGCCAAAAGCTGAAGCTTGACTTCTTTCAACGTTAGCTCCTGCTCATTAATATATATATATATATATGTATATATATATATATAAAGTGAAATTTTTATTATAATATTATATAGAATTACATGTTATGACTTAGCAAGTTAATTCAATTAAATTAATTAAATCAAATTTTATCTAAATTTCTTTCGAATAAATATTATTTTAGCCAAAAAAAAAACTGAGAAGATAATTTGATATGCAAATCTTGAGCCTTAATTATCGTACCTACGAAATTTGTGTTGACATTTACAAGATTTCGATACATTAAACTTTATGAAAAGGTCGCAAAAATGGGGAAGATTTGGGCTTTTTTTTTCCTTTGCCATATGATGACCTAAAGGAAAAATATTAACTGATCAAAGAATAAAATCGCCAAAGATTCATATCTAATAGCTTTCTAGATGAGGTTTATTGAAAAAAGAGGTCTGATGAGCCAATTAGGTGAAAATTAAAACAGCACCCAATCAATTTTTTTTTGTCATATTTACTGTTTATTTGAATGAGTGATGGGATTTTTTAAGATTTGAATTATTACGTCATTTTAAAATTGGATTTTTAAGAAAATTAATAACATAGCAACAAGTACGTTTCCGTATGCACCTTAATCATTTTATTATTATAAATATTGATCTAAAGTAAAAATATAAAACTTTGTACACTCTTTCCTTCGATAGTGTATATATATGAACAAAAAAAAAAAAAAGATTACGCTTCTTATCTGATTAATTTGATCGATAATAAAAGATATATTGCGTGAAAATTGTCCAATTTAAATAATTAAAGATAATGTATAAAATTCGATTGAATTGCTGTAGTGATCATTTTAAAAATCTAACGACTTTTTTTCTTTTGACTGTACCATTATTATTTATATTATTCAAATTTTTTTATTTTTCAAGTATTTATGTTTGATTATTTTTAATAAATATTTAAATATAAATATAAAATATTAAAAATTGAATATATTTATATTGAACAGATATTTATATCTATTATTATTATTATTATTATTAAAGGGAAAAATAGAGAATTAGGGATGTAAAGCATTTTTTTATTTTGCCTAAAAGAAAGGTAAGATCCTTGATGGTAGTGTTCGCAGTTAGATCATAACTTAATTTTTTTTTAAACTTTATTACCAATTTTAATCCGTAAACCCTTTTTATTATTAAAAAAAATTAAAATATTTAAAAATTTATTTTTATAATTAAATTTAAATAATTTTTATTAACTAAATAATAATTCAAACAAGAAGTTCACAATTACACATTTGCAGACTCTGGTATTGGTGCAATGCTAGGGGCCAGGACCAGTAAAGAAGCCCAAATTTTAAGGCTTCAGCCAGGGAAACGCGTGGCTCCTTCACCTGATCTCGATGATGTTTCAGGCTTTTAACAGGAGCCCGTTCTTCCACCCCTTGGACCAGACAAACCGAAGCAGAGTTGGAAAAGGAAGTTTAGCTGTGAACAAGGTCGGCATTTCATGAGTAGGAAACTCAGAAAAAAGGCTGTATACGAGGTAATAATAAGGCTAAGCATGTATTTGCCAACAGCTTGGAAAGTTTGTTTTCGTTTCTAACAGAAGAATGAATGATCATGCCCTGAAACTTTTGCAGGATTTCCGACGAGCAAGGACGTCCAATGTTGGTTGAATAACTCTAATGAGCCTGATAAATAATTTGCCACAAACATTGAATTGGTTCTTATACGACATCCAAAAATTTGAACTAGATTTGTCAATTTCTAAAAACCAGTAATGGTGATGATGATGATGATGATGTGAAGTATTCCAAGCTAAAGGCTGACGTTTCCCTCTTAAGATCAAAGAATGTCCAAATAGGGGATTATGGTTCCGACTTCCGACGTTGTCAAATTGATGCACTCCTTCATCAAATTAGAATGAAAATGATGTTGTTCAGAATCAATAAGAGCAAACATACCTGATAAGTTCAACCTTTCGGAGTGTACTTGCACTTGCAACTTCTGGGTAGACTTGACAGTTCATGCATTCGTGTTATGTAATCGTGTCGTCCCTAATATTGTCATGTCTATTTATGGGTGATGTTACTAATGCAGAATTCAAGCTTAAATGTCTTTCTACTTGCATGCCTAAAGCCAAAATTAATCTTATCATGGAGATGGACCAAAGATTGGGTAGAAGGAAAGCTCGCTACCTGCCACTGGAATTCAGAGTTTAACTTTCCCCTACTACACCCATTTCTATCCATAAACTAAACAATACTCGGACCACAACACAAGGAAAGCTCCTTTGTTATTCAAGCACTGGTATCATCACTAAAATATTTCATTTACAGTTTGTCATTTGAATCATGAAAGATGCATCAGCCTACTCAGACTGGGGTGCGAGTGTCGGATTGGGGTATGTATTCCACACTGATATGTCCATTTCTTTCAATGTTTTCACATGTATTTGAAGGGTCCTTAAAAGATTATATCTCAATACGCATGTCCTTATATGAGTGGGACACGAGTACTTACAGAAAAACAAAGAGTTGGAGCGGCATAATCAGCTAACGATATAACTTAATCCATGAAACAAGTAATGAACCAATATTTCAATTCACAATATGAGAAACGTACATAAATATTGGTGACTTTTAAATATATTTTCCTACAAGAGATAGGAAGATGAAAAAGACCAGCTTTAGTCCAAGAAACTAAGGACTTGAAAATGCACCAATTCAATCAAACGCCAATAAGTAAAATTGCTCAAAATCAATGGTGAAAGAACTTGCTGACTTGACATTGATGCAAAATATATCATAATGTTACATAATCAACTATATGCTAGCAAGTAAATGAAAGCAATCTACAATCTAAAAACAAAATAGTTAACAACAACAACAACGATACCGATGAATTCTCCCCGAAAAAGCAGAGTTCCAGCCTTAGCCTTATCGATCCTTCTCCGTTTATGACAATCTTTGTCTCAACCTCGAAACCTCCTGCATTATGGTTAGATAGCCTCTAGAACAAAGCTAGAAATACCATATTGCATTACCTATCAAACCTTACAGCGGATTCTTCCTCGGCCTCCCTCTCTTCCTTGGGGCAAAATCGGACGCACTCCTACTGGAACTCCCTGTCAGATTATTCCTGCTTTCAAACACTGCCTTTGTGGTGATCACAGGAGCAGCTGCTGGTGGTGGCGAAGCCACAGTACCGCCATTTCTATCACTTTCCTGCTGCGCTTCTGGAAACGTAGGAGGAACCCAAGACAGTGGATTCTTCCTCGGCCTCCCTCTCTTCCTTGGGGGGAAATTGGACGTATTCCCCCCCGAACTCCCCGCCACCTTCTTCATGGTGGTCCCAAGAGCAGCTGCTCGCGATGGCGAAGTCAAAACACCTCTATTTCTTTCACTCTCCTGCGGCACTTCTGGGAAAACAGGAGGCATCCAATTCGGAAAACCGGTGGGAGCTTTTCCTCCGCCCTCCTGATCCCCAGACATAAACCCTAACGGGAAAAATGCCCAGCAACAATAATAAGCTTCTTTACCCGGAACTAGCGGCGGCAAAGTCGGAATCAGAACCGCCTCAAAACCTCTGTCACAATTCTGGCACCTTAAACAACAACCTTCGTAAACCCTAGGATACTCAAACAACCTATAACAGTACGGACACGCTGTCCAAAATGTTGACAACCTTGACCTTTGATTCTCGTTTTGAGTTTTCGAATTCGGCGTGCGATGTTGCACGTGATCCTGATTTTGCCCTCTCGTTGATTTAGCGGCTTGACCCGAACGATTGCCGGCACCGGTCAAATCAATCCTCGTAAACAAGCCCAATTCTTTGTCGTAAGCAGATTTTTTCGTGCTGTTAGATAAAACGGTCCACGCATCGGCTACGAGCTTAAACGCATGATCGGAAAAAGGGAACTTGTTTTTGTCAGGGTGAAGAAGGAGAGCTAGGCGACGATACTGTTTCTTTATGAGATCGCTGTCTTCAGAACGGTAATCGACTTGTAAGATGGAGTACCAATCGTGGTGGTTGTTTATTCTTTTCTCGGCGGCGAGGAGGACGTCGACGATGGCTAGGATCTGATCTGATCCATCCAAAAGAGGTTCAGTTTCCTGAGCTAAGACTGCAAATTCTCTTGAGCCGTTGAAATCACGGTTTTCTAGAAGCTTCTCCGCAATTCCTAGAAGACGTAAGGCTTCTGCTCTACCGCTGTTCGCCTCCATTTCCTAGTGGTAGACGTAAGGGTTTGTTTGGAGGCTCAGAAAACAGTTGAATTTTCGACCTTGTTGGATTTATTTTGAGATTTTGTTTATGTTGGAATTTGCAAAATTTAGATGGACGAAATTGTTATAGTTTTATCTTTAAATTACAAAGACATAAAATTTTTTAGAAGTGTAATGCGGGACTTTTTGGTCTTTTCACGTATTAGTTGATTTTCAGATAAAAGAGCTAAAGTGTATGTCCTCTAATTTTGGTAAAGTGCCCACCTGAATTGAGATTTGAAATTAGGGATATTGACATGTTTTTATATATATTTTTTATAATTATATTGAAAATATTTTATATTAAATTTTAATTTTTTATATATATATTATATTTTATTTTAATTATTACACGGACTTATTTCCCTGTTAAATCAGTTTACCATTTTTAGAAAACAAAAATTATTCAGGTTTTTTGAATTTCCTTTTCCTTTTTGGTACGAAAGGTTTGTCCAAAATTTTTTTATTTTAACGCTACTAATTTGCTCGTAAGACCCTTGAACAATGTTCAATTCCCTTATGTATCCCTCAAAAAAATTTGAAATTGGGGAAGGAAAAATAGAGATAAGAAATGGGAAAAAAAACACTAAGGATTATATTATAAATAAAACTATTAATTTATTATTAATAGTACGGTCTATTCTCTCTTTTGAATAAATAGTTTTTATCATTAAAAACTAAATTCATTCATAAGTCAAATAGCAAGTCTAAGCTAACGATGATATTAGATAGGTTATGAGTAATAATTTTTATAATTAAAATTAATTTAATTAAAATTATTATTTAAATAATTAAAATAAAATTTTAATATTATTTTAAATAACGAAATTAGACTTAGACTCGTAGCAACTCTAACACTCACTTCAAAAGTCTTTGCTTCTTTCAGAAATCTCCGTTACCCATCTGCCAGTGGATTTTCATTTTCATCATCATTATATTGTTCTTTGATAATTTGAAGTCTTTCCAAATTGAAAATATAGCTTTTCTTTAATGGAGTATGCTATTTTTCAATTACAGCTGGAAACACAGTAATCGCGTAAACATATTAAGCAAAGAAATTGCTGATAAGTTGGATGAGAGCTATAAATAAAACCTATAATATTAACGCCATAGGTAAGAGTTCAACCATCTGACAAACAGGTGTTATTAATGTTTGAATAAAACCTAAACTGTATTGCCCACTTACAAAACAATCCCTTGGATTTTTTTTTTTTTTTTTGAAAGAGCCAGACATAATTTCCCTTCGGAAGATGAAGAAGGCTCAACAGAGCCATTAGCCCCAACATGACGATGATGATCTCAGATTAGAGCAGTAAACAAAATGACATCAAATCCTTCACAATTACCTTCATGAACCAACTCTCAGCAGCTCTCAAAAATCCACAACATCTTTAAAGGAGTCCAATTTGCAAACATCGTGGAAAAAAGTAAGAAACTACAGATACAAAATTACAGGATAAAAAGCCATTATGGTACATTAATTTTTTTTTAATACAATGACAGTCGCAACTTGATGCTGAAGTTCAAACCCAGACTTGCTCATTTAGATAACCATATATAAATCAAGTCAAATTAAAAAAAAAAAAATCATGAGTCAACTGATGGAACATAATTGCATGGCTGCTAAACATTTATCAAGTTTTGGTTTCTATCATTGCAACCCAGATTCAAACATCAGTTACAAATCCAAATTCTTTTAACTCTTCGGATTTACGCTTTGAAATGGCTTATGTGGGGAAGGCAACCCCATTGGAAACCTATATATAAACACAGCAAGTCACCTACCGCTTTGCTACTAACCTTTTTTTTACTATAATTATTATTAATATAGATCTAGATTTTTAATGGGATTTAACTGCCTTCCAATCTGGTCAAATAAAATCTACAGTTTGCCTAGAAACCAAAAAAAAAGTTCTGTTAGAGGAATAACGTTGGCTGAAATAGTTAAATTCAAACTATTTCACAGTTGCGAATGGCTGCGATCCCATTGTAATTGAGACTTTAGCAGCTTCTTTAGTGCTGCTACGATCTTAGTAAAAGATGGCCGTTTAGCAGGATCACTGCAAACAATGAAAAAAGCAATCATCATCAGGAATAAAGAAACATGATGCAACTAGTGTAAAAAGAAAAGAGTGCAATATGGTAGTGTTAGCATTCTCAGTATGACTTCAGCAAAATGCTTAGCACAGGCATCAACAGTGGAGCTTCTTAGATACCCATGAAAATAATCTCTGTCAACCGGACTCGAATTTCAGTGTTTGATATGTGCATGTGTCTGAAATGAGTATGTTTAATTTTTTTTATATCTTTGGAGGATCACATCTTATATCCATGTCGGTATATCGGTCAAACATAAATACTTCAAGAAAAATAAAAAATGGGGCCAACATTGAAAATAATTGTTGTTGCGTGACCTACGTGAACCCGCCCGCACTATTACCTCCCTGGCTTTTAAAGGCTCATGCATACACATAAAAAATAGGCTTTAGACATTTCACTGATTTTAAGTCGTCATCATGTAAATCGAAGTGCAGGGAATAAATCATAAGATTATGCATACTCACTCAGCCCAACAAGATTCCATGAGGGAAGCCAACTTTGGGGATGTATTAGGAGGAATTGCGAGGCTTCTGTTCTGGAAAGCTACCGCACCAACCACCTAAAATGTTTATGAGCCGCAATTAGACGTAAACAAAAGGGATTAAGGGGAAAAGCAAGTATAGACCAAGGTAAGTACTTGATGACCTTTTAGCTAAAATTTAACTCCAACAACTATAAAATTGACATTTATTATTACATAGGTAA
Organism: Adansonia grandidieri; assembly: GCA_038382065.1. Lineage (NCBI taxonomy): Eukaryota > Viridiplantae > Streptophyta > Magnoliopsida > Malvales > Malvaceae > Adansonia > Adansonia grandidieri. The sequence continues at coordinate 1,445,833 of JBBYHK010000017.1, read as the reverse complement.
GAAGACATACAAGAAAAGAAGAACTAGAATGGAAAAATAAGGAAAACTAAATATATCTACCTGGGCAGGACTGAGTCCATTCCAAGGCTGTTGCATGGTCACAAGCTCCCATAGGATTACTCCAAAACTGTAAACATCAGATTTCTCATTTGAAGGCTCTCCGCGAAGGAATTCCGGGGCCATCCACTCAGGCTGAAAATTAAAAAAATATATATTTACATACTGATGCAGTGGGAAGAAATTTTTCAATCGACAAGAGTTCGATGGCAATTTCTGACTTTATATGGAACAAACGATGCGAGTCTGCAATCATGGTATCTATCCATCATTGGACAAAAACTAGAAGGAAAAAGTTTTATGATAATGAATGTGAATGTCATCTTTTAAAACATAATATTATGTCACGATTTGAAATAAACTCGCATAGCAAAACAACAACAGCTGCAGCACCATATATTTGGTATTGCATTGGCAACAATTAGTGACTAACTAATCATATTAAATCAGATATTTCAAATTATTTGAAATAATGAACTTTAGAAGCGAGCTCAATGACAAACTATTGATGTGTGCATGTGCTAGTTTGTCTCTGAGCTAGAGGAGGTTATGGGGCACTTACAGTTCCCGCAACAGATTTTGATGATACAAAAGTGTCAGGTTTGAATCTGGACAATCCAAAATCACACACCTAGGCAGGACATTAGAATATTAAGTTATTGATATGAAATGAAAATTGCAAAACGAAGAATTCCTTTGTTGTACCTTTACTGTCCAATTCTTATCAACCAACAGATTGGGTGATTTAAGATCCCAGTGAACTATGGGAGGATTAAGGCAATGAAGATAGTTGATTCCCTTGGCCTGTTTCCAATATAAAACATGAATTTCCTGCTAATGGCAAGCAACACTAATATATAAAATATGTGAATAAAGAATAGTACGAACCACATCCAATGCCATGCGTAATCGCCTCCTGTGATCAAGTGTTTCCCCAGAAGATGGCCTATGAATGAGGCGATATAAACTACCCCTATTTGACAAAACCAGGTATTAGCTACACATATTAAATGCACAAACAAATATAAGTTCATTATCATATTATAAAATAATTTTGTTCACCTTGGCAGATACTCCGTCACAATTGACAAATGAGGCCGCCTTGTAACAGCTCCCATGAAGAGGACCACATTTGGATGTCGAATACGTTTCATTATGGCAACCTAAAAAAATGCATCAGAACTTGAGCTATAGTTTTATCAAATGACTATAGTCATGTCACTGAAGAAAAAATTAGGACTAATTTACATAAGAATTGGCGATGTATAAGTATATACAACACGTTAAATAACTATAGTCATGTCACTAAAGAAAATGCAAGTAATTTACGTGATAATTGGCCATGTATAAGAATAAACAACATGCCACATATTCTGGTAGCAATGTATCAGAAGGAATGAGCTTTTCAAGCACAAAGATTTAATAACTATAGGTATACTTTGGTCTACATTGACATTGGAGCATGAAGGCAAAAGAACCACCAAGACGAAAAGTAATATGCAAAAGACACATTGACAAAGGATGTAAATATCAAACCAAATATAGAATGTGGATGACAGTGAGAAAGTGGAATCAACCAAAAAAAAATGTAATGCTAACACAATATGGATTATATCTACTTTTTTAGGTAGTAAAAACCTCTCTTAAAAACTCTTTCAACTGATCATCATGAAAATCTTGAAGAGTCAAGAGTTTGACTGCAACATCCTGCATTGGAACAGCAATCATTTGTTTGCTTAAGGCAACAAAACATTGTGACAAAAGAAAATAACCCAACAAAATAAGCTAATAATGTAGCCAAATAAAGAAATAAACAAAAGAAAAACTATTGCTCTCCATTCGTGAGACTGATGTCCATACCAGGGTATTTCAAGATATATTATATAAGAAGAAAACATCATGTACATTATTTACATATCTGCAACGGCACATGTGTGTGTCATATATCAACTAGTCCTATGTGATGCCTTGGGTACAATTTCGCATTTTCATTTTATCATTTTATTCCAGTATCAGTTGAAGATATATTCTTGGCCTCTTTTATTTCAGAGGATTTAAATTCAGGGGTTAACTAGATTCCTTCAGGCACAGTCTGAATCTGCAGTGCTAACAAATGATTGACATCGGATTGGACCTTTCCTCAACTAGGACAAATAAAAGAGATCAAGATATTCACCAAGCTTGGTTGCTAAAATATAGCAAAATATGCATGCGTGCTGCATTCACATCAGATTCTTTAATTAGAGAAAAAAAATGATGTCAGACTCATTTACCAACAAGAACACCAATGATTTCAGTTGCAAGAAAAAAAAATACTAACCGACCCATGCCACTCAGCATGATGAACTGTTCCAAATGAGCCTGGAAAATAAGATTTGAAGTTAAAAAGTTAGCACTCACTTCAATTTTTTTTGGAAAAGAGGAACTGACTTTTAAAATTTTCAAAAAAAAGGAGAAGAGGAAGAAAAAGTTACATCCAACTAAGAAGAATTAAGAGAAGTACCAGCACCAATGCGCTCCTTAATATGTAATTGATCCCATGATATCTCAAGCCAATCCATTGCAAGAGAAGGTTCAAGATTTAGATATCTTGGGATGGTTATAGCAGAGAATCGGCCCTGATAATCAAGTTCAACCCCTATATCCTCAAGATCTGACTGACTAGGTACGTTAGCTTTCAATTGCTTCACACCTTTTACCACTAAGCTTCCAGATACAACAATCTCTTTTCTAAGGGTTTGCCCTATGTCACTTTTATCTCCATAGAGTCTGAAATTTTCATGCATTGTTGCTCCAGCTGCAGTTTCGACAGGCATCAAGGATGATTGCTTTCCAAAAGAATCTTGATCATTTGGTTCATACACTGATGTCTTTTGATATTCAAGCAAACCATTGTCCTCCAACTGTTGAGATTTCTCAATGCCACCTGCAGAAGATTGATCATTGTTTAATTTGGTTTTAAGAAGTCTAACATATTTTGTAGAATGTCTGTCTGAAACATCTCGTACCAGAACGTAGAGGATTCTCCAAAGAACATGAATTCCTTGAGTCTATGATCTGACAATATTGTGTATTATCCATGTAAGGTTGTTGGAATTCTTTTAGATGAGAAATTCGAAATGGTGAAGGCATTGAAGAAAGGAATCTCCCATTGATAGAAGAATCGGGACCATGGATATTTCCTGGCTCCCCAACTAGATCAACTACATATTCCCTGTTAAAAAATGTATTTGTCTGAGCAACAAAACATCCAAATAGAAAGAGAAAATCTTCAAGAAAGAACATTTGGAGACTAAAAGAAACAAAACCATATCAAGTTTTTTGCTCCGATACAGGGATAAGAATATCACGCTGAGAATTGTTATGGTAATAAAATCTAAAAGATTTAGACACTTGGGCAACATAAAATGGACAAGTTTAAAGAATGATTAATTTTCTCGATGCAAGCATTCTAAATGATGACACAAAATTATTCCTGTTTGTTAAATTCCAACATTTTATTAGCAAACAAAAAAGGGTAAAACTGAAGTATCTTACCTTGATGGCTGCCGGCCATCTTCAATTTTTACCAGGCAAGAAGAACGATGGTCTGCTGCACAATATTTGCATCCTCGAGCGATCCTACATGGTAAGCCAATATAGTCTGCCAATTTCTGCATACGTAATCAATACACCATGTTAACAAGGAATCCCAAGAGGCATATTCTGCAATAAACAAGATGATCTCATGATATATTACGTCTATTTTTGAAGGTTGATTATGCTGTAAGTACACCAATGCATTCACACAACAATATATACACAGAAACCAAAAATGCCAAACACTTATTCTTCCCCTGATAACTTGGTCTCGCAGCATAAAGCCATAAAGTGAATATATATATATATATATATATATATATATATATATGCAGTGCATCACTCGACCAAGAAAAAGATAACCAATGTCTTGCAAGGTGATTATTCATAACATTTTTAACAGTTAAGTTCGCCACATAACCCATGGTTGCAGGGAAATGAAATTCATTTTCAAAAACGTGATTAAAAAAAATGGGCCTGATACTCCCCTGAACATCCCAAATATTTTATAAAAACCTAGTCAGTTCACCATAACAGGCTACAAATACCTCACTGAACGATCATGGAATAGAGACTACTCATAATCAACTGCTAGAGTTCTGGTTGCCACTGATGCTTCTAATTCAGTTGCTATACTGATGGCAAATGGCACTTGTTAAGACATCCATATATGCTCTGAAAAATTCTTGTACTTTCGCACACCGCAGTCCTTGTTATCAGAACTTATATATAACTAGAGGCATTTCCAATAATCTATTAACTTAATTTTTGCACCATGGTTCTATGGTGAAGTCATTGCTGCACCACCGCACCAAAACAGTGAATTCTCTTTTAAGCATTATTCTAAAAACAACGAGGTTCTATCCTACGCTACTCAGAATTTGTTGCAAGTATTAGATATAGGTATGTGTTCAATGGGGGTGTGTTCAATTTTTTTTTCAAATATTTGGAGGATCCTTAAAAACTCATATACCAGTACCCATGTCTAAATATGCATCGGACATGTATACTTTTTAAAAAATAAGAACCGGAGCAACATAGTTTCTTCCAACATTTAGACTTTCAACCGCTTGCTAAAAATAAAATAACATCCAATGTTTCACTTCTGTCTCTATAAGGATGTAAGGGCTTGTCAAATCTACACCATAATTCCTCCCATCAAGCCTCCTTCTTATGCCTTAATTTTAATCCTATTTATTGCAAAAAAACATTAGATTGAGATACAATCAAATATCCATGACTATTCTCTTGTTCCTTCTGTTTTTAGTTTTTTTATAATTAAATAAGAATTAGATAAAATAACTAATAAAAGGATCAGATCGTTATGAAGATAAAGTATTAATTAAGAAAAAGAAAAGCCATTCTTTCGGCACCTTAAACAGAATTGCACGATGCCTGCAAAGTCCAGTGGATAAGCTGCCAATGGGGAGCACAATACACTTCTGAAAATCCCTCAATCTCCTACTCACCAATTTCCAGCGTTTGTGAAGATCCCCTTGCTCCACTGCAAAAGTTCCCCTAAATATTAAACAAATTCAAACAAAATGAAAACCAGAAACAAACAGTGAAAAAGAAATGAACAATCAGAGGAAAAAAAAAATACCCCATGTATATAGCAACAAGCTTTCCAAGCTTCTCGACCAACACTAAGGTATTTTCTGAAGCACAATATAACTCCTGTGCTTTATCTTCAAGCTCTTTGAGTCGCGTATCCCCGCGTCTATCAACAAGAACAACCTCCATAGATGTCTCGCTAGGTTCAATTTCTTTAAGAGACATCAATGGCGGCAAGCGTCTTCCTTCTTCAAACTCATTACACATCACCCATAGATACGGATTCATCCCAAGAATATTATAAAAACCATCCGATATCTTATCACCGTATGATAAACAACCACTTACCTGCAAATTAAATACACCCCATCACGTCATTACAAAAATCATAAAATGATGCATATAATTAAGGAAAATTGATCTATTTTATTGCACATGAAGATTTATCTTCTATAGTGCGAAAATTATGATCAGAAGAAATACCCATAGACGATAAGAAACAGTTTCTGCATCGGCGATATCTGGTTCACAGTACTCTTGGAACAGGAAGGGTTCCTTGAGGAGACTTGCTTGAGAAGTAAGCCTTCTAGCCAGCATAACCTGTAAATAATAACTCTCCTTCGACTTTATCGTTAAGCTATCTTTACTCCCCTGTGCCTCCGGTTCCTCGATTTCCCCTGTCGCCGGCACAGGCGTCGACGACGAGTCTTTAGTCCATGTATCTTTAACATCACTTAACAAGTTGCCATCCAATGTCGTTCCGGAAAACAAACTCCCTGCATAACTACTGCCACTTGATAACCTCGGCAATGACACGTGGCTTTCAAAGTTCCGGTCACCTTCATTAATGACACTGGTGCCTTCCCCGGGAGGAAGGGGCGGCGCTGGCGTCTGCGGCTCATCGAGTTCCGGAGGTAACGACAACTCGTGATCTTCATCGTGATCAGTACTAGAAGAGAGACGTCGAGAGCACGGTTTCACTTGACGTAATATATCAGTAGTAGTAGCTTTTTTCTCGATGAACCAATCCCGGAAAGCGGCGAGCTGTTGCTTTTTGGTGTAAAGCTTTTCGTCCGTGAAAAGATCCGATAGCCGAGAGTTGTTGTCGGTCTTAACAGCTGGCGTTGCAAATTCATTCGGAGCCGTGCTAGAGATTGACTTATGGCGGTCATTTTCAGCAATAGCTTTGAAGATGCTTCTCGTTGTTGTTGTTGTAGTGGTTCCAGCCGCTGTTGCTAACGCTTCCTTGAAGACATTTTTCTCGTGATCCAACAGCTGCTTCGAAGATGCATCGAACCCACGATCGGGGAATTGCCTAGGGAAGAAGTAAGTCGTTCGGTGAGGCATTTTTCACGGCACCTCAAGAGATCACTTCGCTCACTTTCCTCTCTTCTTCCCCACCCCGACCGTATCAAACTCTCTCTCTCAAAACAATTCAACCATTCCGAAACAAGAACTCCTGAAAATCAAGGAAAACCCAAGAAAGCAAGAACCCAGAAGCAGAAGCTCCGAAAAAAACCGAAGATATATTATTATATTATGAACGAATGAATGAAAAAAAAAAAAAAAAAGGGAAAAAAAACGACGTACAGTTGGTTTGGGTTTTAATATTTTGATAAAACGAACGGTTTTGGAAGTGGAAGGAGAAAGGGAAGCAAAGGAAAGCGGTTTTTAAAGTTTTTTTATTTGTCGTGAACGCAGATTGAGAGAATCCGTGGGAAAATCCGAAAAAATTAAATTAAAATGCAGGTGGCTTGAGTCTAACGAGTATTGGGGTGCACAGACACGCACCGTATGTGATAAGAGCAACCGCAAAATAGGGAAGGAAAGAAGTAGCGACACGTGGAGAGCTGAGAGAGAGAGAGAGAGAGAGAGAGAGAGAGAGAGAGAGAGGAGGAGGAGGAGCGGTATGGGATCGCGGAGCATTAGAGGACGTCTTGAAACTTAAGTTTTGATGTTTCTGTAATTCTTATTATCATTTAGATTTATTTTTAAATTTTCTGACTAACCGCCGTTAAGAGTCAACCATCTGTCTTAACTATTAATGATACTCATGTCCCAGTAATCATGTGATCCTTTCCATTATATTACATAAAAAAATATTAAAAAAATTTAAAACATTTGATTAAATATTGAAATGCATCTCAAAAAATAAACTTTGATTTTTTAACTTATATTTTCCATTTCAACTTTACTTCTAGTTATCCTTCTTATAAGAGTCAACCAATCATCCTAACCATCAACAATACTCATGACTTAGGTACGGCGTGATCCTCTCCCCCGTACTATAGGGTTCAAAAAACATAAACTCATATTCATTAGCCAAACATATCATTTAATTAATTAAGTTCTTTTTTTTTTTATTAATCCAAGCCAAGTGATGTCCCTATATCACAGATAATTTTGTTTGTTGAGCTTCTTTGATGTGGGTCGACTGATTTCTCTTAGTCAAAAGAAAAAGGGCCTTTCAAGCTGCACATGAAGTGAGTGGCTTTTGGAGACAAAAGAAAGTGTGATCTAAGACATTATTATTATTGTATTTAGGGCAAAGGGATCAAAATAAAGATGTTTTTCCTTTTAAAGAAAAGGATACGCAGCTTAAGAAATTAAAAAAAAAAATTGAAATAACATCAAATTTCATCAACTCACTTGAAATTACAAGCCACAATTTTTATTAAAAAAAAATATATTTGATGCTCAGTCAACATATAAAATTATATGTTATTAATAAATCAAATTATATTATTATGTTAAATTTTTTAAAAATAAATATAAATAATTTTAAATTTTAAATCAAATTATATACTCTCCTTGTATAGTTTGGCTTTGCATGTAAATCTCGTGCTCAAATCATGCTTCAACGAAGCGTCATAACTTGACAAAATGGCGTATTTGCTGGATGCAACATCGCCACTCTGTCGAAACGTAAGGAATATTTGGCCACATATAGCTGTATTTTGTGGAAAAAAAAATTAAATTAAAACCTAACTGGAACGTATTCGATTTTTATTTAATTTGAATAGCAATTAAATTTACATAATTTAATTGTTGATTAACAAATTGAAAAAAGAAAGTAATTATTTAAATTGAATTGAATTATATTTTAAATTATTTTATAATAAAAATAAATATTTTTATTTTAAAAATAAAAATAAATTTTAAAGCAAAATAATATACATTAACTTTAATTTTTATTCAAATCAAACTAAAACACACTGTTATTACCTTGCCGAACAAGGTGAGGAAACGAGGGTTGAAAATAGAGTCGTTGAGTGTGGTCAGACTTACAGAAAAAGAGTTAAAATCAATTAATGGGACGGCCAGCCCAAACCAAATTTGGTTGAAAACCCACACTAGTACACTTCACGAGAACAAAAACTGTCTTTGTCATTGCTTGTGACAAAGCCTTGCTGCAAACGTCCTTTTTTTTTTTTTTAAATACATATTAATAACATAAGGAGTCTTTGTGTTATACTTTTTTCTTCCAATTGAATGTAGGAACAAATTTTGATCCAAATAGGAAGGATGAATTTGACAAATAAATAGATATCTTATGTTAATATCATTAAATAAATATTTATATGATATTTAATATTCAATCTGATAATAATACGTAATTTTTTAAAAATAATATTATGACATTTTATCATGTGTCACGACTAATTAAATATTAAATATCACTTTAATATTTATTTAATAAAGTTAGTATAAAATATTTATGTATTTGACGGAATCATAATGTAAATACCTATTTAAGTTAAAAAAATTTTCGATACTCAATTTAAATAAAAAGTAATATAGTATAAAAGTCATTAAACTTTTTTCCCTTATAATGCTTATAATAGATTAAGATTTAGTTCATTACTTAATTATTTTTTAATACATTTCTTTTTATCGATTATATATGTGAGATATATTTATTAATTATAAAAATTAATAACGACCAATCGTGTATTAAAAATAATGAATTGAAAAATAGTAGATGATAACTAAATCCAATTATAATAATTTGATAAAGCTTGTTATTGATTTTGTGGTCCGATACTTTGTAAGTTCCATAAATTGATACTCACGTCGAGATTTCGTCGCAAAATTATCCAAAAAGAAATTTAAGGAGGAGAAGGAAAGCTCAGTTGTTATCTTCATATATCTGTGCTTTTTCTTTTCTTTTGTAAGCAAACATAACTTTGACATGGACCGAGTGTTAAGTAGACCTGTCATGGGCGGGTGGGTTGGATCAAGAACAAAAAAATTTTTAAATGTAAGTTTATGTCCAAAATTTGATCAAATGTGATTTGATAGTCCGATTTATTATATAAAATATTATAAAATTATTTTTATATTAATATTTATATATTTTTATCATTAAATTTAAATAAAAATATTATTTTAATAGATTAATAGTAATCTGGATCAAACGGATCATTCAATTTTTAAACAGATCTAGTATTAAGCATATTTAAATAAAGAAGCCATTAAAAGTGATGCTATTTTATGTTTATAAAAATTTTGATTGTTTGTAATTTTATATTCATATTAGGTCTTCATTTTATAACCGATTGTTTTAAATTTGGTGATTAATATGATATCAAAGTTTAAATTTTGTTTTATTATTTTTTACATGTTATTCATGTCTGCTCCTTCTTTAGAATTTGTTATGTGATAGACTTATTTGTCTTCATCTATTGAGTATTTATTAAAATAGCGCGACCATATATAGATTAAATTTTAAATTATACGTGATTTTATATTTAATTTACATTTTAATACCTAATCAATTGATTTTAAATTAAATTTTTAATAAGAATTATTAATCACATAGTGGCCCAAATAAGATCAATACATGTAATTAATTCCATCAAATCGAAATCAACTTTTCTCATTCGACTCTCTCTTTCATATTGATCTTATTTAAATATGTTCATAGATCAAGTCACGATTTGAAAAAATTTAAATTTTTTAATTAAGTATAAATTCAACTTAGTTCATTCAAATTATTTATATTAGTTATTTATAATTAATAAAAAGTAAAAATATTTTTATATTTTATAATTAAATTAAATATTTTTTTATTATTAAATATTAATTTGGATTGAATTAAATGGTTAGGTACGTGGATAAGTCTAACCCTGTCTTATTGTGGAACCTTTTTCCCATTTTTAACAGTCAAAATATTGTGTTATTCCAGCCGATATGAATGGCAAAGGGGCAAAGAGATCGCTTCCAAAATGTGGGAAGTAGCTGGCGAGATCGATGAGGTCCAATCATTCATTTTTCCTAATGCAAGTTGCATAGTTTGAGATAAGAAGAGCGGTAAGTTGCCTATTTAACCGCAAAAAAAAAAGACAGAAAAAAAGAAAAAGAGTAAACAAGGCGGTGTTAAGAAATGAAATTGAATCAATTAAATTAAAAAATTGATGACATATTTAGTGTAATATATATTTTATAAATCAAAATTCTTTAAATTAGTAAATATTTTAAAAATCAGTTTTAAACTTACTTTTATTTTTAAAAATTTATTTTATATAATGATATTTGAATATTTAAACTTCTAATTTATATCAAATATCATAATATTTATCTAAATATATATCTTTTATTAAATGTTTATTATATTTGATATTTATTTAATACTATTTTTAATGTAATAAGTTTATTCAATCAATTTAATCAATTTAATTAATTAGATCAATAATTATAATTTTTACTAATTTAACTTTTAATACTTTTCTTTTTAATCATCGAAACAAAGAAAAATAATGATCTTTCCCAGCTATGTCACGTTGTCATAATTTTAGAAGGCAATTGCATGGGAAACTCCCAACCATTTTCTCGGTTTTAAAAACACCATAGGATAATGAAAAAGGTGAAAAGATAAGGGCATTAATGGAGGCTAGTTTTGGTAAGTTGATACTAGAGGTTTATGAATCGAATTAAGTGTGATTTAAATTTTTTTTTTTAATTTTTATTTATATTGAATTAAGTTTAAAAGTTTATTTTATTACTTAAAATAATAATAACGAAAGATTTTTATTAATATATATAATTAAATTTAAATAAAATATTATTTTATTATATAAACAATAAGCTAATTATATCAATTTAAATCATAAAATAATTTATTAAAATTTTATCTAATACAGATCGAGTGGGCTGCTAACCCATTAATTGGTCAAGTTGAAACTAATAGTGGCAGTCAATCTATGACTAATCACGTAATTTACCCTAACTTTAATATTTTTATTAGAGTCTTACGTTATTCGATTTGATTTTTTGCTGTTGTTACTCAAAACTTGTGTGAAAAGCAAAAGGTTGGAACCATACCTATTTCCGCGGAGCAAATATTTCTGATATCTTAATAAGCTCGTTGAAGGTTTTCTTTGGTTAACAAGAAAATCAAGAGATCTCCACCAATTCGTTTGATCTTTTTAAATGAATTTAAAGAGTCAAATATATATATATATATACACGTTACGTTCTAATTAATAAAATATTTATAAATTGAATCACTGTTAAAATTTTTTTAATTTTATTATTAAAATCTGAAATGAATTGATTTTGGATCAACTTGAAATCTTTGATCACTATTTATAAAATAAAAAATATTAAAAAATTTAATTAAAATATAAACTTGAATATAAATAACCGAGTTTGAAATATAATATAAAAATTAAACTTTTTTTATAAAATAAATGGACTTAATCAAATGAATTTGAATACTTTAAATTTTATTTCGAATTAAACTTAAATTTTAAAATAAAATTCAATTGAATTTATATTAAATTTTGAATTGTAAATTTTGAATTAAGTTTGAATTTACTATTATTTAAACTCGATCGGATTCAATTACGGTCAAGACTGCAGTATGCCAATGAAGCATGAGTTTCCCTGGTTCATTAAATTGGCCATTGCCATGTAACTTTGTAGTCCATGCCTCAAAACGTTTGAGAAAAAACACGAAAACACCCACCTACCTGGCTTTAGGATTCAACCGCCGTTAGACTAACAGTTCCCACCGCTAGTCACCCACTTTCGCCAGGTCCTTGATTTCAACTGTGCATTTATTATTTTTGGTAAGCAGATGTACCCTTGATTTTATAACACTTTTTTTATAATTAATTTTGCATTACTTGAGTTATGAAATTAAATTCAATCATAAATTTTATATTAATATACTAATATAGACAATAATTGTTCCATCAATGCAAACCATATTAGTTCTACTTACAACAAAAAATTGTCATTAATTCTTGCTCATTTTCACTAATTACTATTACTACTATTATTATTATTATTATTCTATATTTAAACAATTATATCCAATATCTAGTAGTCAAAATTTTCTGGTTCCAGTCCAAACCACCATGATCATGTATGATGCACAATTATCTTTGGCCTTTAAAGAGCTATATGGGACTTGTTAACCACTTGTAATTACCAAAATTAAATTTGAATATACAAGATGATGCAAGAAAAAATATCTAAAATCTAATCTATCGCATTATAAAAATGACTAAAACCACTTGTTAACCAAAAAAGAGAAAAAAAAAAAAAACCTTCTATAAATTAAGATGAATATGATGTTTCAAGATAAAGTAAATACTTGGATTATTGTTGAAAAGGATGAAGACAGTGTTAATCAAGGAAAAGAAAGCAACATACGTCGTCATGTCGTAGCTTTTTGATTTCGTGCCCCCAAATCTCAATCTTTAATGGATCTATACTATCGGAAAGTAACGGCCCATTTTCTTTTGCCCAATAAGGGCGGAGGTTAAAAAAAAAAATTGCAAAAATATAAAAAACCAAAATTGATATACGATGTCGTATTACTCAAATGCCTAAAACGATAGTATTATACGTTGGAAGAATGTTGGGTAGGCGAGTCGTTTTGTTTTATTTTTTATTGGCTAATTCACAAATGGCCCCAGTATTATATTATTTTTTAAAATTGAGTATCTTAAAAAAATTTTAACTCAAATTAATATTTTTATTATAATTCTATTAAACACATAAATATTTTACATTAATAATATTAAATAAATATTAATATAATATTTAACATCTAATGAGATTATAATACTCGATAAAATAATATATTATTATTATTATAAAAATATCACTTATCAAATATTAAATATCATGTCAATATTTATTAAAAAATATTAATAAAAAGTAACTGTACATTCGATGATTATAAATACTTATTAGGGTCAAAATTTTTTTTTAAGTATTCAATTGAAAATGTGATAGAGTATAAGGCTATTAATGTAATTAATCCATTATTATTTTGTATGGTATCAAACTTCATTAATTAACCCATAAGGGCAAATCTTGAAATTAAAATTAAACTATTCGATAATATTCTCCTTCTTTCCATTCACCCTCTTCTTTGTTACTTTTCTCACTCAAATTTTTTATTCGCTTATTATATCTTTATTTCCTCGCTCTTTGATTTCTCACTTTTATTGAAACAAGCTCGAGAACTCATCAGAATCCAGATCTGGTATCATAAACCCTAGAATTCAAGACACGATTTCAGTTGTTTGATCTGATCAGGTATTATTTTTATCTTCCGCAACTAACAACTACTTTATTTCTCTGATCTTTAATATCATTTTGCGTGAATGATCGACTAATATCGATGAAATTTTCTCTTCATTTTGTTTGCTTTACAAGATTTATAATCTTTAATAACTTGTTCCTGAATGTTTGCTATTTCAAAGAATGTTCGTAATGGCTTCCATTTGATCATCTTTTTTTATAATTGAAGTTTCTTCGTGAAATTGTAATTAATAGGGTTGATAGTAATTAATTAAAAAGACTTTAGCTCTTATTTTTTGTTGAGATAGAATTTTCTGTGAAAGAAGAGGAGAATAGATTTAGAACTGAGATGATCGAAATTAATTAAAAAGAGTAAATAAAAAACGAAATTTGGTGCGAATTATTTGATAGACTGACTTTATAACTGCCTACTATATTGAAGCATTTGAGTGTGGTTTAATATGAACAGCTGGGTTGATCTTGGCTAAAAGTGATGGTCTGGAATGGCCATCTATTTATTATTTGTTGGATTATGAAGCTGTAGTTATTGCAAATCTTGGCTGCAAGCATGAATATTGTGAAAGGTGTGGCCGACCTTATTCGTCGGACATCTAGTGGCCAAACTGGAGATTCATCAGGGGCACAAGGGGAGAGGTTGTGTCCTCCTACTCCAAGGATTCGCTTCAGGTACTGATGCTCGATGATTGTTATTTATTTATTTATTTTTATTTACAAATTTTTGGTTAATGTGGGCATGTGGGTGATATAATGTAGTTTCTGAGTGAATGAACTTTGGAAATGCTTTGGCACTTTAGTTTAAACTTAATTTTTGAACAACTTGATTAGTTCCTTATTTGGCGAGAGTCTAGCTGCACCTAATTTGTGGTCTGGAGCAATTCATGTATTTTGTTGTGTCATAATCTTGTTTAAGGCATTTTATATTTATATTGATTTTGATACGTTAATAATTTGTATTATATTGATTTTGAAAATGTATTCGTGTCGCGTTGTATATTGTTTGCTTTATACGTGTCATATTCATATAATCATGTCTTAAATTGCTAGGTCTACTTTGGAGGCATAGACTAATCCATTGGGTGCTGTTGCATGCACTTGATTCCTTAAGTTGTTGCCCATAAACCACCATTTTATTCAAGCTGAACTTTTATTAGTTGATTTAATTCTTCATTCTTTTTGGTATTATCTTCCAGTGAAGTAGGTGATGAGGCAGTTTTGAGTTCACTGTGGGAGAGATATGAGAAAACTGTTGATAAGGTATGCCCCCATGGCTGAGAAGTTTCGAACTTCTTTTCAAGTTATTCTAGTTTCAGTATACTGTTAAAGAATTTTTTTACCCATTCATATCAATCCATGTATGTCATGCGTTCTTTTTCCTAGATTGATCCAAGAAAAAGAATGTATTTTTTGTTAACCGATAATGACATATAATCTGGACTGTAATTCAGTCACCTTTTAAGGAAGTCTGGACATCCTGCTAAATAAGTTAAAACTTAAAAGGTTTAGAGAAGAAACTGTCTTGATATTGACATATAATCTAGACCATAATTTGGTTATCTTTAAAGAAACCTGTCTTGAATCTTTGAGCATTTAAATTCTCAACTGTGTAGTATTCTTGTAGTATGCTTAACTACTCTCAAGGTATTTAATTCAAAATTTTAGAGGCTTTTCAATGCCACTGACGAATAAATTTTACTAGTTTTTTTTTTTGTTTTTTTTCATGTTTTCTCACTTTAGGTTATCTTTTAATCAGTTTTGGGAAATTATCAGTTTAGTCTTTTGCCTCCTTAAATTCATATCTTGCTAAGAAAGGTCTTATTTGTCAAAGTATTTTCCTGTTATTAAAATTTTCATGCCAAAATATTAATGTTCATCTTCAAGGTTTATTTTATTGATGGGTGTAACGTCTTTGATGTTAAAGGATTTCCATCCCTGATTTGCTTGATTTTAGGTAGAAAAGAAAAGGTTGTTTCATTTTTTCCTCAAGCAGTTTCTGACGGTATTCAAGAACTGGGAGCCTGTTAATGGTGGCCAGTTGCTAGAAGGTGCTTCAACAACTGTTCAACCTGCAGAGTATTCTACAGATGTTAATGATATAGTTGTTGGCTGCTCTGCTGGGCATCCTGCTGAAATCATTTTGACTTTGACTGAAGAGATCGGGCAATTAACCACTTTGGTATCTGACTGTAAGTTGATTTATATTTTCTGTTGGAGTTGCTTTTATTTGGGCCGACTATTTTTGTTTATAGGAAGGACTTTTAACTTTTAAGATGATATATGGAAAAAGACAAAAATTGGAAAATTGAAAAATAAAGGGAAAAAAGACTCCTGTGATTCTAAAATATTTGTCTTTTATGCAAAATGATAAAAATATAATTAACTAATTACATTTAAAAAGCATTAAAAATTTCATATGCAATTTAAGCTTTGTTTTGAGCTAGTCCAAGTCGAAGTCTTATTTTTTTTTATATGATAATTCATTACAATTTTTTAGCTTGGTAATTTTATTGGATGTATCATCTCTTGTAATTGATAAAACTCCTATTTATGGTACTCCGTGTTATTGTCACTACGTCATTTTTAGGATTCTGGAAATCATTTAGTGAATTGTTTTGAGAAGCAAAATTAGTCAGAGAGCATTGTTTCAGGTAATTATTATAGTTAGAGATGGTAATATGCTGTCACTTAATTCTTCCTATTTTTTCTGAGTCTCTATTTGTATGTATAGATTGATTGAATATTTACTATAAATATATCTAATATCTTTTTTATGTGCTTTATTTCCTTTATTGTGAATCCAGTAAACACTAGTGTGGGACGCACAGCAACCGATCTTCCAGCAGTTTCCACAAGCTTCGCTTCTGAAGGATTACCTATTTTGGATGCTTTAAAAATTATTACTTGTTCGTTGCATAATCGCAGAGTTTTTGGTTATTATGGTGGGATTCAGAAACTTACAGCATTAATGAAAGGTATGATTAATATTATCGATGTCTATATTGTTATTTAAGATGCTTGCTGTTTTTGTTTCTGGTTTACTGATACTGAAATTCAGTATGTGAATATGTGATTGGAGGTGGGATGCGTTTTATAGTATCCAAATTTGTGGTGATGTAGCTAGTTTATAAAACTTCTTCATCAGGTCTTGAATTGTTTTGAGGCTTAAATGCAATTATTTAAGATTTCTTTTTTTCAATTAGGTAACTGCAGTAGTTACGGATTCTTTAATTTGATTCTACTTGTATGTTCATTTTTCCCATTAATTCTGATACGAACTTGTCATTTCATTTGTAGTTATGATTAAATTTTACATGGCTTACATGAAAATCTGTGAATTTTATTGCTGAATTACAATTTCATTTTTATCTCAGGGGCGGTTATCCAACTTAAAACAATGGTTGGTGTACTTTCGGCCGATGAAAGTTTTTTTAATTTGATAGCAGAGAAAATGGGGTTCCTGCAGCGAGTACTTGTATATGTGGTGTCAATCATTTGTAGCTTTATTGATTTAAATTCAAATGTATATGAGAAAGTTCAGATGTACAGTAGTACTGAAGATTTTTCTGTAATTGGTGCTTCGTCTTCAATTGACCCCTCTAGTAGTTTAAAAGGTTCTTTTTCTGAAACAAGGCTACATTGGCATCAGAAGGCAGTTGTCTCAGTGATGGAAGCTGGTGGCCTTAATTGGTTAGTAGGTAAGGTAGGCATTTTTGTTTACCATTATACTTAACTTGTTGATATATGATCCACTTACTATCACCACAATATGCCTTTTGTTTGATAAGTGAAAAGCAACTGAAAGCAAAGATACCAAGAGGCTAGAATATGGTTATTTATGCTTATGGTGAAAAGTGAAAAGTTATAATCTTACAATTGGTTACTGAGTTGTTACACTTCTTTATTATTCCTTATGATTCATTGGATTGTTCCTTCTCAATGCTGACATATTCAAGATTGATTTCTTTTGAGTGCTTTTTGTTATGCCTGCCGCACTGATCTTCTCTCCCTCTTGCTCTTATTAGCTTTTACCTTGCTAGCATTAATTATTTTTATTTGGTTTTAATCATTTTGTTTGCCTGTTGCAAGTTGCTTATGTTTAATAAGACATTCATTATTATAATTTGTCTGCTTGTATTCTTAATATTATAGTCAATCACTGGGCCATCCTAAATTAGCCTTTTACAATATTGGGGTTGTATAAGACTAAATTGGGTTGGCATGTTTGGTTATATTGTTATCTCTCATTTTCTTCTTTCCAACGGACAGTGACTTGTGTACTTATGTTTTACTGCTTCTTGGCATTGGCTTCATCCCTAAACCTCTAGGAGTCTTAAATGGATGGCAGGATTTGGATGCCCTGGGCCATCGACCTGACATCATGAACTTAGCTTAAGGGTGTTTTTAGTTTCAATGTTGAAACTAACGCATTATATTTGTGAATGTGTTTATTTGTATTTGATTTTTTTGTTCATGGAAGCTGCTTGTTTTTCAGAGTTGTTGCGTGTCATCAGAAGGTTGAATATGAAAGAACAGTGGACAGATATGTCACTTCAGTGCTTGACTTTGAGAACCCTCTGCTTTGCATTACGTGATAATCCACGTGGTCAAAATCATTTCAAAAGCATTGGGGGCCTTGAAGTTCTGTTGGATGGACTTGCACTTCCATCAATTAATATGTTACTCCTAAAGAGTGCCCCACATGTTGATGGGCAAAGGTACTTTTTCTAATTTGTTTTGCAAATTCACATGTTTCTTGATATTATACCGAGTATTTTTTGAACGAGATATTATCTTCAGTGTGTTCGTTGAAAAACATTAGGTGCCGTTTAGTTTGGTTGTTGTAAGAGGAAGATCTAGAACGTTTCTGATATTCATCTGGTCACCTTTTAAGTTTCCATCCACTTCATTTCCAGTCCACCTTGTTTCTCGGTCAATTGACTATGTAACCAAGTTAAGCGTATCATGTGATAATTTTTGTGGCTCAATTTCTGTTGTTTCCTGTCCCCCTCCCCTCCAATGTTTAGAACTTGAACCTTTTAGTTAATTTGTTTGCATAACCGCCATGTGAAGTTGTGTTCATATTGTATGAATAAGCTACTTACCAGAAAATTTTTACCAGAAAATTTTTTCTTTATACTTGCTAAATCCTGTAGGTAGAGCCAAAGTAATGGCTAAGATATTCCATCCCTAGGCTGTTTTCCTTGAGTATTGGTTTTGACTATGTGATCGCTTTTTCTTCAAGTTGTTGAAGAACTTCTATGAAGTGCAAGAAAGAACTGGGATTAGCTTAGTTGGCTTGTTTAATTAATGCCTTCCTTCGAGAAGCTCTCTGTTTCATATGATTTCATATTATCCAAATCGGTTTAGTGTTGCTAAACTTTGCTTTCTGTCTGGTAATAGCTGGGTAGGTTATCTTGATTTCTGGTAGGCTTATCTTGGGATCTTATAGCTTCTCTGCGAAGCCAATGCGCAATGATCTTACAACGTTTTCCTATTGGTTCATTCCAGTTCCGAAGCCTTGATGTTCGTTTTTTTTTTTGTTGACTTGATTGTGTGAAGAAAATTAATTGTCTATGAATCTGAAGAGGAATCTTTTATTCCTTATTCTACTTTTTCTTGATCTTGTAATCCGGTGGTTAATTTCTATGCAGAGAGCAATATACCTTGCCGAAAATTTTCGAGCTCCATGTTCTTTCTTTGGAAGTCCTTAGGGAGGCTGTGTATCCTTTATATACTTGTATTCAGAATCTTGCATTCAGTTGCATTTTTTTGCAATTTAATGCTTTAATTGTTTCTTTGTGAAAATGAAATTTGTGAACCATGTATGCGAATTGAAATTATATTAATCTCCTGTAGATATAATTGTATCTGAAATAAGTGAATTTCTGCTATCATGCTGAACCTGTTGATATTAGGCTTAAGTTGCCTAGTCACATCATCTGCCTTTGACACTAAGGGCACTTTTACATTGGAAATATTGTCTTAAATTGCAGTCTGATTTTGTTTAGTGCGGCAATGTGCAATGCATTATTTTTCTATCACTGTTCCCCGAATATTCAATAAGGTGGATCTTATTTATCAAATGAAATCAGTGAGAACAGGGGTCTTTTGTTTTGCATAATGTCGTCAGTTGTGCGTGAATATGTATTAATGACCTTAACAAGTGTTCAGTTTTGGGAATGTGAATAACTTACAGTTTCTATGTGAGAATGGAAGAGTTCATAAATTTGCAAATAGCTTTTGTTCACCTGCTTTCATGTTTCAAGATTACAAGCTGCGGATGAAGGATTCAGTTCTGCAGGATGGCACTCAGACATCCATTTTTGACTTAAAAAACGATTATAACACTGAAAGCTATTTGGCAGAGCCTTCTGCTCCTTTACCTGAGATGGCTTCTTGTCATCAACTTTGGAATGATTGTGTTGTCAAGTTGAGCAGAGTACTTTGCTCGTTCCTTCTTGCTCCAGAAGATGTTAAATTTCATCAGGGCCAAGCAACCTCTGGTCGGATTCCCATGTCAATTTCTTCAGTTTATGCTGAACTTTCAATCAAATGGGTCATGAGGGTTCTTCTTACAGTTTTCCCATGCATTAGGGCTTGTTCCAATCAAAATGAATTTCCAAACCATTTACGGTAAGGTTATTCTATTCCTTTCCGTTTCTATTGTAGTTGTGCCTTGAGGAAGTCTGCAAACTCCCGCAAGCTATGGGTCTGTTTCCCTTTAGCACTTTGTTCTCTTCTCCTCGTTTGTAACCTCTTTCCCCCCTTCCCTTTATTTTGTTTTCTGTAGGGTCTTCATCAGTACCTTGCAGCATTGTGTTCTTAATGCTTTCAGGAAGGTTCTCATTTCATCGGCTGCATTGCTTGAGGTGTTCCGCAAAGAGGGAATATGGGACCTTATCTTCTCTGAGAACTTTTTCTATTTTGGATCAGCTTCTGAGGAATTTTCTGAAGAGTTTACTCCACAGCCTGAGGGCTTTTCAGAAAAACTTGACAAATATTTTGCTTCTGGGAGCAATGCTATTCAAATAAAATTTGGTGGGATTGAAATTATTCAGATAGAAGTGATTTCATTTGTGGAGTTAGCTGCAACTTCTAATGGGAGCGTCCATAACTTGGTTTGTTCTTGTCACATCTGAGATGACCTTTGTGCAACAATTTATCTTCATTGTGATTCCTGCTTGAATAAATACTTTCTTAGCTAGTTAGTCTTGTCACATCTGAGATGACCTTTGTGAAACAGTTTATCTTCATTGTGATTCCTGCTTAAATAAATACTTTCTTAGCTAGTTAGTCTTGTCATAATGAGTTGCTCTCAATGTGGGAATAATGTAGATTTAAGGTTGACATTGACATAGGTGATTATCAAGGGGGAGAAAGGGCAAATCACAGGTATTATGGACGTTATCAGAAGTCTGGCACTGTGATGAAAGTATCTCTGAAAATTTTATAGTACTACCCTTGAACTTTTCATCCAGTGGTTGTGTATTCATATTTCTTGCGGAATTCATGAGTGTCCAGCTTGGATATAAAAATGCTGAAACCACAATGTTGGACATAGCCAGCACAATGATAGTTCTGGAAATTTACCTTAATGTTTTCTGTTGAAATAAGAATTTTCTATATATGATATTCTTCAATTCAGTGTCTTTAGCCTTTTTTCTTGCATACGCTGTTAATTTCTTTTTACCTCTAATTCAAAGCACCGTGCTGATTGAAAATTCTGGGTTTCTTGTGTCTCCCATATTGGTAATTGCTTATCATATAAATAATTCAGCAGAGTTTGGTGATATGGAAAATAGAATCCTAATGTTTCTGGAGAATGTATAGCATAGGCATTTCATATTCTTAAATTAGAGGTATTGACAAAGTTATAAATATTTATTTGATACCTTCATATGGTTTTGTATTAGTGGAATCATATGATAGTTTATGATGTTTATGTGTGGGTACATGTTTAATTTTCTTGATATATGTGCTTATATGTGTTATTCCTATGAATGTTCTAGTCGTTCTATGATTCTAGCAGTAATCTAAAAGGATTTGTTCTTGATTCAATTGTACAGTTTTTGTTTTGTCTTTTTTTTTTGGTGCTTGTGACTTTGCTTACTTTTCACTTTCTCCCCATGTTGTCACAGCCTGAATTGTCTGCTTTATTAGAGGCCCTTGAACAATCTGCTTGTAATCCTGAGAGTGCTAGTGTTCTTGCAAAAAGTCTGCTTCGAATATTACAGCTTTCATCTGAGAAAACTATTGCTTCCTTTAAGACACTCAATGCAGTTTCCAGGGTTCTGCAAGTTGCTTGCATTCTAGCCCAAGAATCCAAAAGGTTGGGAAATATGAGCCCTGTGATTGATAATGATTATTTAGAAGGGTTTCAACGTCATGGTCACCAGAGACTTGATTCAAATGAAATGTTCCAAAGTTGGACTAAATGCATGGAAACATGCATGGAACTCTTTATGGAATTTTTCTCCATAGCAGATGATGCTAGAAGTTTGGTTTTGCATGATTCTACCTGCATTGATTGTTTGTTTGAATTGTTTTGGGAAGAAGGTTTGAGAAATCATGTTCTCAGATACATTCTTGACCTCATGAAGGTATGTTTTTTTGGTACTATTTGAAAGCTTTTTCTGGTCTTTTTAAATATTAGCTTGTTGAGTAGACCTGTTTTTTTGTTTTTTTTTTTTTTGCCCCTTTCATTTCAGATTGCATCCCTATTTGAAGAAGATCGAAAAGCAGTGTTGTACGTGTGTTCAAAATATTTAGAAACCTTCACTCTTGTAAAGGAGCGTGAAAAATGCTTTGCCGAACTGTCTATTAATCTATTGCTTGGAATGATAGATGTACTCCAGACTGATCCAGTGGTATGTTATCTGTACTGCTCACTTTGACATGCCCTTCTCTTAAGTTTGTTTCTTTGGCAACTTGGCCATTGAGTTTTATATAAGTGTTTTATATGTTTCATGCTTAATCAGTATTACCAGTCCTTATTTCGAGATGGAGAATGCTTTTTGCATGTTGTCTCTTTACTAAATGGCAATCTTGACGAGGCAAATGGAGAGAGGTTGGTTTTGGTTGTTTTACAAACTCTTACTTGTCTGCTTGCAAGGAATGATGCCTCAAAGGTAATTTTCATTCCTTTTTTCTTTATTCCATGCTCATTAGTTTTTTGGAATAGTTGAATGCTTTATCAATGTTTGTCCTGAAGAGTGCAAACAAGTGGTCCTTTTTAGTGAAGGATTTGCTCTAGTATTAGTTACATCTTTATTGCAGCTTTTAGTATGGCTGCCATCATTTTTTTATCTCCTAATACATGAGAACACTGAAAAACTTTGTAGCTGGTATGACTTTGCCTAAAATGTAGTTTAACGTTCAACAACGTGCTTGTTTATCTCAGGAATGCAAAGCCCACTTTGCTTTAATGCGGTATTATTCTCTTGTTTAATATTTGTGCTCAATTTTTATTGTGGAATTGATATGGATTGATGCATTTGGATTTCTTCAGATTTAGTTGTCTGTGCTTGTTTGTACTTGTTTGTGCTTGTCTGTGCTTTGGTGGTAAATTGAGTTTAATTTTTTATGTTTATGGTGTTTAGATTTTTTTAATCACATTTGTTCGGGTCGTTTTAGGGAATTGGTTGCTTCTGTCATGCTTTTAAATCACACCAATCTAAAATTAGGTTGATGTTTCCTTTATTATTGCAGTTCTAAGAATTTTATTGGGTCTTGGTTATTATTCTTTTCTTGTTCTCATAATTTTGTGATTTTTTAAATTCAATAATTAATTATACAGGCAGCATTTAGAGCTCTTGTTGGCAAGGGTTATCAGACATTGCAAAGTTTGCTTTTAGACTTCTGTCAATGGCATCCAAGTGAAGCACTTTTAAATGCACTTCTTGATATGCTTGTTGATGGAAAGTTTGAAACAAATGGGAGCCCTCATATAAAGGTGATTTAATCTCCTGAAAAATCTCTTTGATCACTGTCACATACTTGCTGTCTGGTCATGTGAACTGATTCATGATCTCTTGTCATTTTCTTCATTATGCTCAGTTTGTCAAGTTGTTGTCCCTGAATTGGTTTTTTTCTTGTTCTATTTTGATTCAGAATGAGGATGTGATTATCCTGTATTTGAGTATTCTTCAGAAGGTTAGTAATTCGCTTTCTTGGTTGGTTCTACACTATTTGATGATGCTATCTTTCTCCAGAATCTGCAATAGCTGATTCTTACACTTAGCCATTTGAATATTGACGTCATTACTTGCTATTTTTCTGATTGGCCAGAGCAGTGACTCTTTGCGGCATTATGGTCTCAGTTTGTTTCAGCAGCTGCTTAAGGATTCCCTTTCCAATCGAGCTTCATGTGTTGCGGCAGGAATGCTTAATTTTCTTCTTGATTGGTTTGTCCAAGAAGGTGATGACAGTGTCATTTTGCAAATTGCACAACTGATTCAGGTTATTGGTGGCCATAGCATATCTGGGAAGGATATTCGCAAGATCTTTGCTCTCCTTCGAAGTGAGAAAGTGGGGACTCAACAGCAGTATTGCTCATTATTATTGACCACTGTTTTGTCAATGCTAAAGGAGAAGGGACCAACTGCCTTCTTTGATCTCAACGGGGATGATTCTGTAAGTCCTTTTGGGCTCTTGGGGAGAGTGTTTCTGTTGATATTCATATTCATTTTAGTTGAACCTGTTGCATTCAATTATTGTTGTATGACTCTAATTAAAACCTGGTATTCATATTCCTATGTATTTTTTTGGCAGGGAATTATAATTAAAACACCCGTGCAATGGCCTCTCAACAAGGGTTTTTCTTTTTCATGTTGGCTTAGGGTGGAGAATTTCCCCAGGAATGGAACAATGGGCCTTTTCAAATTTCTGACCGAAAATGGAAGAGGGTGCTTAGCAGCAGTGGCAAAAGATAAGCTTATTTATAAGGTGAAACACATGTAATATGTTTGTGTCTAGGAAGTTTCTCCCAAAGCAACTCTTATTCCAACATTCATTGCATGTATATTCACCATTAAATAGAAAAGCAGTGCTTCCTTTTCCCCTCCTACTCCCCCTCCCCCAAATACTCAGACACACAAAAAACAACCTCTTTTTTTATACTCTCTTTGGCATTACTGCCAATTTCGTGCACTTATTGATATATTTCTCATGTCCTTCACAGTCTATCAATCTGAAACAACAGTGTCTTCAGATGCACGTTAACCTAGTCAGAAAGAAATGGCACTTTCTTTGTATTACTCATACCATTGGAAGAGCCTTTTCTGGAGGTAGCCTATTGAGATGTTATCTTGATGGTGAGCTTGTATCCTCTGAAAGATGCAGGTATCATGCCACCTTTAAACATTCAGTTTGCATTTTACTTTTTATTATTAAAAACTTTTCAGGAGTGACATATTTTCCACACCGTAGTCACCCTCCTGACCCTCATTAATTGATATCTCAGATATGCAAAAGTCAATGAATTATTGACTAGCTGCTCCATTGGTACAAAAATTATCTTGCCTCCAAATGAAGATGATCCTCCAGAGTTCTTCAAGGATTCATTTCCTTTTCTTGGTCAGATTGGTCCAATTTATTTGTTTGGTGATGCCATTTCTTCTGAGCAAGTCAAGGCTGTGCATTCCCTTGGACCAAGCTATATGTATTCCTTTCTTGATAGTGAAGCTACAGCATTTGGTGATAACCCATTGCCTAGTGGAATTCTTGACACAAAAGATGGCCTTGCATCCAAAATTGTATTTGGACTCAATGCACAGGTTCTTTTCCCTCCCTTTCAGGGAAAAAGATGCACACAAGCACACACATCCCTGTCTTAAAGGTAATTACGCCTTGTTGTCTAGCTGAACCCTAGATTTTGATTCCTATTTTCAGGCAAGTGATGGCAAGACATTATTTAATGTCTCACCGTTATTGGATCATGTAATGGATAAGAATTTGTTTGAAGCAACTATAATGGTTGGTACACAGTTATGCTCTAGACGCTTACTCCAAGAGATAATTTACTGTGTCGGAGGCATATCTGTGTTTTTCCCACTTATCACTCAGTCTGATAGATATGAGAGTGGAGTTTTGGAAAGTACACTGCTCTTTCCAGTTGCAAAAGAGCGTCTGACCGCTGAAGTTATTGAGCTTATTGCTTCTGTCTTAGATGAGAATTTAGCAAATCAGCAACAAATGCATCTTCTTTCTGGATTTTCAGTACTGGGATTTTTATTGCAATCAGTCCCACCGCAGCAACTCAATATGGAAACACTGTCTGCATTGAAGAATTTGTTCAATGTTGTATCAACCTCTGGTATGTACGATGAACCATATCAAGTTGTATTTATGTAGCAACTATTCATATTCATATGCTCACCTAAATTTTCTTTTTAACTTTTGTAGTTATTTTGTACCCATTTAAGAATATATCTCATTTCTTTTGATTTTTGTGTTTATTCTTTAGGTTTGGCAGAGCCGCTCATGAAAGAAGCCATGTCTGCCATTTTTCTTAATCCCCTTATCTGGCTGTACACAGTTTACAATGTGCAACGTGAGCTGTACATGTTTCTTGTGGAACAATTTGATAATGATCCTAGGCTGCTTAAAAGTTTGTGCCAGCTCCCACGTGTTATTGACATAATACGGCAGTGTTATTGGGATAATGTGAAATCTCGATTTGCCATTGGAGGCCAACCACTTTTACATCCTATTACTAAACAAGTTATTGGAGAAAGACCTGGTCGAGAAGAAATACATAAAATTCGTCTTTTGTTGTTAAGTCTTGGCGAAATGAGCCTCAGGTATGTATTCTCAACTGGGTGAGGGCATCTGATGTTGCCAGATTTACAGTATTGGATCAGCTATTTCATTTTTAATTGTCATATATAGCACATTATATTTAGTTTTCTTAACAAAACTATTGCATTTTGTATGCAGACAACACATTGCACCGGCAGATATAAAAGCACTTGTAGCATTTTTTGAAACAAGTCTAGATATGACATGCATTGAGGACGTTTTACTTATGGCTATACGTGCTGTTTCTCAAAAACCTTTGCTTGTATCCTTCCTCGAACAAGTAAATCTGTTAGGTGGCTGTCACATTTTTGTCAATCTCCTAAAGAGGTATGTTTTCTGCACCAAGAGTTAAATGTGCAAACTTTTGGCACGAGAGACAACAGTCACCTTTGTTTCATTGAAGAATGATTTCTTGCTTTTTTTTCTTTCAATGGTTTCTTTTGTTTTATATTTCTTTTACGTTAATCTCCATATAATGTATTATTTTTACCATTATGCCTTTTTACTAAGGGTGGGTTTTCTTAATATTGACAGCCTTTTTGGCCTACTGTGACTCTCTCTCTGAGGAGAAATGTCAAGATAAATTGTCTTTTGGATTTTTTTTTTTGGGGGGGGGGAGAGGAGGTGATGGGGTGAGTGATGCTGTGGTCTATCCTTGCTCGGTGTTTCACTATTGTTGTTAAATAAGTTTTTTTTTTTTTTTTTTTTTTTTTTTTAAGAAAAGATGAATAATTTTGTTGAATCCTTGAAAATTTTCTCTAGAATCTTCGGATTTTGTTCCACTTCTTTTAAATTTTAAAACCTCATGTTCTCTTTAATATATGTTTCTATTTTTCCACTGGTCTGGTATGATGTTGTGTACTGGAATTTTGTTAGAAAACTTTTTAACCATTTTTTATTGCTCCAAGTGCTTATTTAGAAGATTATGCAGTTGCAGGAAAATGTTCAAGTTTCTGAACCAAGTGCATGCTCAAGTATTTTTTACTCCATTAATTGGCTTATGGTTTTCATAAATTAATGTGTTTTCTTTCCTCTGAATAGGTTGACTTCCTTTGACTGGAGTTGATAAAGTGATCTGTTTTAAATTAATGGTTAAGAGTGAATGTCCCTTTAGTCACCCTGTGGTTGGTTTTGTGTAGGGAATATGAGTCCATCAGATTGCTTGGCTTGCAGTTTCTTGGAAGACTCCTGGTTGGCTTGCCATCAGAGAAAAAGGGGCCAAGATTTTTTAATCTTGCTGTCGGAAGATCAAAATCTCTTCCGGAAAACAGCAAGAGAATCAACTCAAGGATGCAACTACTCTTCTCAGCTATATCTGACAGGTTGTTTAACTTTCCACTGACAGATAATTTGCGTGCAACCTTGTTCGATGTTCTTCTAGGTGGTGCTAGCCCAAGACAGGTGATCAACCAATCATGGATTTTCCCTCCTTTTTCTGTTAGTTTATTATGCTTTAACTAGTCTTTCTATTATTCTCTTTATTGTCTGTGGTCGTGGTAATTCTCTGATAATTTTCCACGTTACCTGTCTCTTGAAAATGTTTGTTTACAGGTGTTACAGAAAAACAGTCTGGTTGACAAGCAGAGGGGCAGAGGAAATAATTCTCACTTTCTCCTTCCTCAGAGCTTGCTTTTGATTTTCAAATTCCTATCCAGCTGTGAAGAAGCATCTGCAAGAATGAAAATAATTAGTGATCTGCTTGAACTTCTTGATTCAAATCCTCTGAATATAGAAGCGTTAATGGTACTGTATACAATTAATTCTTTATATGATATATATGCTGTGTAAGCTTGTAAAAGGACTATCTAATTGTTCAAATTTTGTGATTAGGAATATGGTTGGAACGCTTGGTTAACAGCTTCTGTGAAACTTGACGTGGTAAAAAACTATTCGTCTGATTCAAGATATCAAGGTGACTATGAGATAAATGAGAAAACTCTTGTGATGAGGGTATTTTCAGTTGTTCTTTGTCACTATATACAGTTTATAAAAGGTGGCTGGCAACAATTAGAGGAGACTGTGAATTTTCTACTTCTGCACTGTGAGCAAGTATGTCAAATTTCTTGTTTTAATTTCTTAAAATTGTTTGCTTAATCTACTCTGTTTTTGAGAATTTTTTTAGCTCATTGATGGATAAATTACTTTAATTTCTTTTCCTTGGTAGGTTGGCATACCATGCCGATACATGCTTTGTGACATATATGACAGCTTGATTCAAAGGCTGGTAGATTTATCTGCTGAGGAGAATATTTTTAGTTCACAGCCTTGTCGAGACAACACATTATATTTTCTGCGCCTGTTAGATGAGTTGCTTATCTCTGAAATTGGCAATAAACTTCCGGTACCAACTTCCTTGAGAATGTGACTCGACTATGTTTATTCTGGGTTTACCTGTCCTGCTAGGAAATGATTTCTTCATATATCTCATCGCCTCAAATTCCATAACATACCTACCTAAATATGTGCATCCACATATACGAGGAGGAAGATTATGATAGATGATGGCGAAGAGAAGGCACACGTGGTCCTAAAGCTTTCTCATTTGATTTTCTCTATACATGTCTTGAAAGAACAAAGTGAAAGTCAATTGATTGAAATTGTAGTTCTTTTACTTTATTTGAAATTGGAGCATTCAAATGAGAATTTAGAAATAATTATCCTTCCATGAAAAACTAATCAAGACTTGTCTTTGTGCATTCTCACTCCAATAAACAAACATATTACAACATTCAAGTATTTACTATGACTTTGCTTGCCGTTTTCTACTTATTTAGCTTGTTATTCCAAACTTAAGAATGATATTAATTTGTTAACTCCGTTTCTTACAGTTTCCAGCTAGTAGCTCCGAGTATCTGAATTTGCTAGAGGTAGAAAGCCAGAAAGATCATACCACTGTGTTGCATGAGCTCTTGCATGGAGAATTTGATGACAGAGTATCTGGGTACTGCTGCTTGATTTTCACTCATTATCTCTGAAACTTTACGTCCATTATTATGTGTTTGTCCCTTAATTGGGATGAAATCAATTTAGGCTGTTGAGATTCAATGATTTCTTCCATCTGTTGTCAAATACTAATCTGTTTGTCTAGTCACTGCATTGTGGTTTTGCTTTTATTTTGTATGACATTGGCTGGTTTCTTTAATCCTTTTTTAAACTTTTTTAAGCGACTGAATCACTTGAAAAATTAGAGTTAATTGGCTGTTCTACTCTTTTCCCCCTTTCCCTTATTTTCATAAATCCTCTTTGGAATTGTTCTTTTATTTTTTATTTTTTTGCTTTTGCCAAAAAAAAAAAAAATATTATTATTATTCTTTTACGTCAGCATAATGAACTTCATTAATATGGCATGAGTACCGATTTTCAGTTGAAAAAGTTTTATCCCTTGTTTTCTGCATGATGTAAGATTCTGCACTGTTATCCTTATATAAAATCGACCATTCAGTGTAGAATTTCAATCTATGGGAATATCTATTGATATGATTAGGAGAATTAGAAGCAAGTGTTGACTTAATACAATTTTAAAAAGTTTTGTATAAGCTTAGAATTTTCTTGTGATGATTTAGGTGCCAGCAGTTAGCATTTTGTTCTTTTATGAAACAGCATAAGGAATATCAAGTTGGCTCGGATTTCATAAAAAATGGATATCTGTATTAAAGTATACAGTTCATGACTTCCTTGTGTACAATGTACTCTTCATTGGAAAAGTAGATGCTGCTTATTACCTCTGTACACCGTCCAAAATGGTGTTTGAAATATTGCACCGTTATTTTTGCTTTGAGGTTTATAATTGAACACATCGTGCGGACATTTATGAGGGCAGTATTCTGCTACCGAGTAAGATGTCCAGTAGAAAGTAACTTCATCTTTCCATTTTAATCTTTCCATTCTCAGAAATCTGCGGGCTTCCAGGCAGTCAATGACAAGTGAAGATGACATACCTAGTGATAAGTGGTGGAACTTATTTGACAATTTATGGGTTGTTATCAGTGAGATGAATGGAATGGGTCCAAGCAAGATGGGCCCTAGAAATTCAGCATCTGTTGGTCCATCTTTTGGCCAGAGAGCACGTGGCTTGGTGGAATCTCTTAATATTCCTGCTGCAGAAATGGCTGCTGTTGTATCTGGAGGCATTGGCAATGCATTGAGTGGAAAACCAAATAAAAATGTTGATAGAGCTATGGCTTTAAGGGGGGAAAGGTGTCCAAGAATTGTATTTCGACTTTTAATCCTATATCTCTGCAGATCTTCCCTAGAAAGAGCAGTGCGCTGCGTTCAACAGTTCATCTTAATTTTGCCTTCCTTCTTGGCCACTGATGATGAGCAAAATAGGAGTCGACTGCAGCTCTTCATCTGGTATTATCGTTTATCTTTTGCCCAAGTTTCCAGATTCTGTGTGTCATGCATCTAGTTATCGTGAGTTTTAAGGAAAGATATGGATTAGTGGTTTTCATTGCCTTATGCTTGTTCCATGAAGCGTGACAATAAAATAACATGGTGCTCAGGTCTTTGCTTCTCGTACGATCCCGGTATGGAATGTTAGATGATGGTGCTCGTTTTGATGTAATAGCACATGTGATTCGAGAAACTGTCAACTGTGGAAAGTCAATGCTTGCTACTGACATGGTTGGTAGGGATGAGTCATTCGATTCAAGCAGCCACTCAAAAGAAGCAGGCTCCATTTACAACCTAATTCAGAAGGATCGAGTGCTTTCTGCGGTCTGTTCTGAAACTCAATATCATCTTTTGTCTTCATTAAAATTTGTTTTTTTTGCTATTTTAGTTAGATGGATCTTTCATCTTATATTTATTATATTTCAAATGGTGGACAATACCTTGGAATCAAGATGTTCCAGGAATGTTTTGCTATATTCTAAGAGTGACACCTATTATTCTTGTTTTCCAAATTTTTGTGTTGTTTATTTAGACTCTGCATGGCAACTACTAAATATAGAAACATGGTTCCAAGTTATATTTTGATTTTTCAACCCATATGATAGTCTATAAAGTCTCACTTTAATGGAAGAACGAAAATGAGATTTGAGATGATGTGATGTTCTACTTTGATGTTTACTCTTATGAAGTTTTTGGTTTTCTGAATTGAGAAAACTCTTTTGAGATATCTCCAAGGGTCAATGTGAATAAACCACATGATATATCGTATGTGCGTTGCATGTTTTATTGATGATGTCATTGTGTAAAGGTAGGCAATATAGTCCTAACACTGAATCTTGTGGCATGTTGACTGATTTTTTTTTATTCAATTGGCTTGCCATACTCTTTCTTTGCTTCCCCTTTTTCCCAGGTTATCCACCATTCAGTTCTCTAGTTTCTTGATTCAGGTCTCTGATGAGTCTAAGTATGTAAAAATGTTGGAATCCGACCGTATCAGACAGTTGCAGGAGCTTCGTGCTAAGTTGGTTGAAACTTCCTCTTTAGAAATTCATAACCAGACGGCATTTGAAGATGAGATACAAAGTAGCTTACACTGTATTATTGCTTCAGATGAGAGTAGAAGGGCTGCATTCCTGCTTGCCCATGAGGAGGAGCAGCAAAATGTTGCTGTATGTTAAAATTTTTTATGTTTTGGAATATGCTCTTTGTTTTGGTCCTTTTCTTAATAGGCTTATTGTCTTTGTTCTTTGGTTATTCTCCCTTTGATTAATAACGTTGAATCTTGTACTCGTGTGTGTGAAAATAATAAATTTTGCTCTAACAGGCAAAATGGATGCACATGTTTCGCACTTTAATCGATGAAAGGGGTCCATGGTCTGCCAATCCTTTTCCAAATGGTTCTGTGATACATTGGAAACTTGACAAGACGGAAGATACATGGCGGCGTAGGCCAAAGTTAAGACGAAATTATCATTTTGATGAAAAGCTGTGTCATGCTCCTTCCACTTCCCTTAGTAATGAGACTTCTCTTCCCGGTAGTGAGAGCAAATCTAGTTTTGTGGGGCACATTCCTGAGCAAATGAAGCAGTTTTTGCTCAAAGGTGTACGCAGAATAACCGATGAGGGGAGCTCAGAACCTTGTGAGAGTGGTGCTGAACCAAGTGGACAGTTGGTTATTACTGAGGATCCTTCAGACAGTCAGAGCATGGAAGTAGCTAAAATCAGCAGTGATCAGATGGATATCGTACAAGATAGAAAAGAGCTTTTGTCACCTCCAGAAACGGAAACTAGTGAGGTACATCTTATCAGTGGGATAAGAACAGTCAAACTGTGTTTTTTCTCATTTAAACATCTAGAGTTCATTGTTAATTTGTGGTTTTATGTTGCAGGTTCTTATGTCACTTCCATGTGTGCTTGTGACACCAAAAAGAAAATTGGCAGGTCAGTTGGCGGTCATGAAAGATGTCTTGCATTTCTTTGGTGAATTTATAGTTGAAGGTACTGGAGGGTCTTCAGTTTTCAACAAATTAAAGGCATCAAGCTATTCCGAGTCAGTGAGGGCTGATCAAAAGCCAAAGTCTATTAAGTGGTCCATTTATCTTGATACAAATTCCGAGAAGGGGACTTCTGAAAATGTAGAGGCAGAAAATTTGCATAAAGAACAATTAAAAAATGTAAAGCGTCATCGGAGATGGAGTATTGGCAAGGTAGGGAATCATTAATTGTTTTATTTGCTTGTATCTCTTAACTCAAAATTGATTTCTTCTTGTTTACTTTGCCGGCCATAGATAAAAGCTGTTCATTGGACTCGGTATTTGCTTAGATACACTGCTGTTGAGATTTTCTTCAGTGATTCGATTGCTCCCATATTTATAAACTTCGCATCACAGAAGGATGCGAAAGAGGTTGGAACCCTGATAGTCTCTGTCAGAAATGAGCTGTTCTTTCCAAGGGGAAATAGTAGGGACAGGAGTGACATTATTTCATTTGTTGATAGACGCGTGGCACTGGAAATGGCAGAAACTGCTAGGGAGAGATGGAGGAGAAGGGATATATCTAACTTCGAGTATCTGATGATTCTCAACACACTTGCAGGAAGATCATATAATGATTTGACGCAGTATCCCGTCTTTCCTTGGATTTTGGCTGATTACTCATCTGAGGTTCTTGATTTTAACAAGTCATCAACTTTTCGGGATCTCTCCAAGCCTGTTGGAGCGCTGGATCCAAAAAGGTTTGAGGTACGTTTAATTTTTTTGCTTTGTTTAATGAATGACATACTTAATACTGATTCCTTGAGACCACTTTTTTTTTTTTGCCTTCTTTTCTTTCTAAATATGTCAATATTATGCTTCATGATTCAGGTGTTTGAAGACAGGTACCGAAACTTCTGTGATCCTGATATACCCAGGTAATCTTCAATCCTAGTTTCAGGACATTAAGTAGTTCTTTCCTATAGAGTTTGCGTTAATCAATTTGTCTAATGTGCTGCTGTGCTTCTACTTCGTAGTGCAGTTTCTATTATGGGTCTCATTACTCAAGCATGGGGATTGTGCTTTATTACGTACTTCGTTTAGAACCTTTCACGTCGCTTCACCGTAATTTACAGGTATCTTTTTCATGACATCATGAATTTACGTATCGTATTTTGTATTTTATTTAAATGCCCTACCTTGTCTGATAATGGTATATGATTTAAAAGGAAAAAAAAAAAAATCTGGTGATATTACTGTTTCTTTGGTGCAATGATGTTCAGCTGATAACCTTTGATGAAACAGTTCTGAAAGCACTTCTTTGGGCGTGATCTTTGCAAAATTCACATTTTTGGACTGGTGGTAGCAAGTGGCAAAAATTTTCTTTTATTTACTCTTCCATATGGAGGAAAGCTGAATACACTGAAATTGTCAATACTTTGAAAAGTTTCATTGCAGGTTGTTATTGGGGAAAATAGAGTCTATCAATGTGGTAGTCTGCTATGTATTTATATTAGAACCTTGTACTCCTTAACCTAAATTCATAAAACAGTTGGAAATTCCATCATCTTAGGTCCTCCCCCCATTCCCCCCAAAAAATATATATGTATAGCAATAGATATTAGCATTTAGTTTTCAAGGGCATGATAAATGCTAGAGTTATGTGTGATCTTAAGCTATTAATTAATAATTTTGCATAACGTTCTACCAAAAAAAAAAAAAGAAGGCCATAAAGGTCATTGCAGTACTTATACAAAGTCTGATAAGCGTGTATAGGTCTGAACGCATTAAGGCTAAAATAACAAAAAAGCGCTCGAACTTTTTCACTTTACCCAATTAAGCCCCTATACTTTTATTGCATCCAAATAGGCCCTTAAACTTTAATTTGCATCCAAATAAACCCTTAACCTTTAATTTGTACCCAAATAAGCCCTCAAACTTTAATTATACCTAAATAATCACTTAAAATAAATCAAAGATGAGGGCTGATTTGGGTACAATAAAACTATATGGGCTTAGTTGCGTAAAGTGATATATTTTAGGGGCTTTTTTAGGATTTTAGCCATGCATTAAATGTGGTTCAAATCTGGACTTATGAATCATATTCCTTTCTCATTCAATATTTCCTGTATGCGATGTGGTTTTCTTTCCTTGTTTATCACTTAATAGGTGTGTCAATTCGTATCTAAATGCTCCACTAATTTATCATTTTTCATCAGGGCGGTAAATTTGACCATGCGGATCGTCTTTTTCAAAGTGTTGAAAGCACATATAGGAATTGCCTTTCTAATACAAGTGATGTGAAGGAGTTGATTCCTGAGTTCTATTACATGCCTGAGTTTCTTATCAATTCGAACTCTTATCATCTTGGGGTGAAACAAGATGGTGAACCCATAAGTGATGTTTCTCTCCCTCCCTGGGCTAAGGTATGTGAATTCCCCTTGGATATCATGTTTCAGAAATTATCTAGGGACAATTTGGTTTCTCAATAGGTTGTTTCAGCTTCAAGAGCTTTAGAGTTCATGGTTGTTCTCATTGTATATATTAATGGGACCCTACTTAAGAAACTGCTTGGTTAATCTGAGAACTATTTGGTAGTCAGAAAGATTATTTGATTAACTTAAAGAGTCATAAGTATGATGGTTGTGCTACAAGGGTGAATGTCTCTAAATTCTGTGAAGGTGATAGAGACTTCCGTAACCAATTTCTAACAGTTTAGATTTATTATGTTTCACACGCATTTTTTTTTTAATAGTTCTTATCATATCAGATTCGTTAACATCCTCCATTAGGCTTCGGATTCTAACCGTGTAGCCACATGGTTATATTGTTCGTACAGGGCCTGCCATAAAAGTAACAATTATCAAGACTCTAATTCAATTCTAGATAACCAGTAATGCAATATGTTTCTATTGTTTGAGATTCTGATAGAACTATAGATGAGATGTTATATTTGGAAAAAAAGAAACTTGTTGAACCCCTATACTTATGTGCATGATTATATATTAGGTTTAAGTGTATGTGGTGGTTATACTTTGGAGTGAGAAGCCACATAAGCGGATAAACAGAAAAGCATCTTTTTTTCCCTATCTAATAGGAAACAATTTATTTTATAATTTTTCTTGATATGATAATGGAGATGTGTAGCCTAACAATGATTATAAGTCAGATGGGTAATTGTCAAATCTTACAGTGAGAGGTTTTTTTACAAAGAATTTCAGCAGGATAGATAAAGACCATTGGAAAACGAAGAGAAAAGAAAACCTTGCATCGTTTTATGCAGAATAATACGGAATAAAATGAATGAAAATTCTTGGGGGGACTGCAACATGAATTAATCTGTAACCCTACAAAGTTGAATGTCTTATCACAACAGGGTGTGGAAAAAAGAGCAGATGATGGTGGGAAAACAATATGCTTCAGTTTTTTTACAGTAACAATGAGATGAGGGGTGAACTTTTAGGAGTTAAGCTCCTTAATTTGTATGAGACTTTGTGAACTAGACTTGCTTTACAATTTTAAGATTTCTTTAGTAACTTTGACTGCAGTATATTTCCTTGTATACTTTTTTTTAAGAATTGCTTCTCTAGAAGTTAAGCTCCCATTGAGTCCTTGATTTGCTGAGCTGAAGAATCCTTGTTAATTTGAGTTGAAATTGTATTTTACTAAACATTTAGTTTAAATCCTAAATGTCCTGCTGAAGAACTTATTTCCGCTTGTCTTTTTGTAGGGTTCACCTGAATTGTTCATAAGTAAAAATAGAGAGGCCCTTGAAAGTGAGTATGTTAGCTCAAATCTCCATCACTGGATTGATTTGGTATTTGGTTACAAGCAGCGTGGAAAACCAGCAGTGGAGGTATACTGTGGAAAGGACGCCTTTCAACACCCAAATATTTGATTTTTTTTTTTTTTTTTTAATTTTCTTCCTCCAAACTGATCTCATTTAAAATAAACCTGTGTTGCAGGCTGCAAATGTCTTCTATTATTTAACTTATGAAGGTGCTGTTGATCTGGACACTATGGATGATGAGCTGCAGAGAGCAGCAATTGAAGATCAAATTGCGAATTTTGGTCAGACACCAATCCAGATTTTCCGTAAAAGACACCCAAGAAGAGGGCCTCCAATTCCTATTGCCCATCCTTTGTATTTTGCACCCGCTTCTATTACTTTGACATCTGTTCTTTCTTGTCTGAGTTATCCACCATCAGCTGTTTTGTATGTTGGATTAGTGGACTCGAACATTGTTATTGTGAACCAGGGTCTTACTTTATCTGTTAAGATGTGGTTGACAACCCAACTTCAATCTGGCGGAAATTTCACCTTCTCAGGTTCTCAGGTTAGTTCTTAGTTAGATTGTTCTTTTCTTTATTAAATTAAATCATTTGGATGTCTTCAAATTACTTTAGTTGTATTTTTGTTTAAGCTAGTTTTCCTTAGTTGTATTTCTGTTTAAGCTTGTTTTCAAACCTCGCAGGATCCTTTCTTTGGAGTTGGTTCTGATATTATTTCCCCTCGTAAAATTGGGAGTCCTCTGGCAGAAAATGTTGAACTTGGAGCACAATGCTTTGCAACAATGCAAATGCCGGCTGAGAACTTTTTAATCTCATGTGGCAATTGGGAAAACAGCTTTCAAGTCATATCTTTGAATGATGGAAGAATGGTTCAGAGCATTCGACAGCACAAAGATGTTGTCAGCTGTGTTGCAGGTATTTTTCTTTTAAAGGAGTGCCCTAAATCTTCTGACAAAAGGAATGTAAAGCTGGATTCTATTTTGTACAAAGCTCAGCTGGTATTCTTAGTCATTTGAAACCTTTTTTGAAATTTTTACCAGAGAACTCTTTAACGTCAGGCATATTGCATTTGTGGGATTATCTGTTGTGTGGATAATTTGATTTTGATGGTAGTGTAATTCAAAGGTTCAGATCCTGTTGATGCATAGAAGGAAAGAAAGAGAAACATACTTGCATGTAAAACGTAAATTATATCATTTTTTTAGATGAGGATGATCTGTATCTGCTAAATATATATATATTTTTCTTATGGATTGTTAGTTTGTGTTATTAGTGCTTCTCCACTCTTTGTTGTCTAACTGAGGATTGATAACCTACTGCAGTTTCAGCTGATGGAAGCATTGTTGCTACTGGAAGTTACGACACTACAGTCATGGTGTGGGAAGTTCTTCGTGGCAGAGTCCCAGAAAAGAGAGTTAGGAATATGCAGACAGAAGTTCCCCGTAAAGACTGTATCATTGCTGAAACTCCCTTCCATATTCTGTGCGGCCATGATGATATAATTACATGCTTGTTTGTTAGTATGGAGCTTGACATAATTATTAGTGGGTCTAAAGATGGAACTTGTGTTTTTCATACCTTGAGAAATGGAAGATATGTGAGATCTTTACTACATCCATCTGGCAGTGCATTGTCAAAACTTGTAGCTTCTCGGCATGGGCAGATTGTACTTTATTCTGATGATGATCTCAGTTTACACCTCTATTCTATTAATGGAAAACATCTTGCCTCTTCAGAATCCAACGGACGCCTCAACTGTGTTGAACTCAGTGGGTGTGGTGAGTTTTTGGTTTGTGCTGGTGACCAAGGACAGATTGTTGTTCGCTCTATGAACACACTTGAGGTTGTTCAAAGATATAATGGGGTAGGGAAGGTAATAACTTCCCTAACTGTAACTGCAGAAGAATGCTTCTTGGCCGGGACAAAAGATGGAAGCCTTCTTGTGTATTCAATAGAAAATCCTCAACTACGCAAAGCTAGCATTCCCCGGAATCCGAAATAAAGTTTCTTTAACAGTCTAAGCTATGATTAAGGATTGGAATGACTGTTTTGACGATTGGGGTATGATCGGTGACACCGATCTCAGGTATTCTGCTAACTAATGTTTATTTGTAGCCATTTCATTTCTTTTAATGCAATTAAGTTAATTCGTTGCTAACTTTCATTTCTCAAAATAAATATTTTAAATATGTTTATAGCACCATGTTTCGCAAAGTATGCCTGATAGTAATCTATGTTCATATTAACACTATATATTTGTATGCATCCAAGAAATGGCATAAGAGAACTTAAGTGATTATTTTTATTGAAAATATATCTAGGAATTTTTAGAACATGTTGGAATGTGTTAAAGAGTTTGCTGCTTATCAGAATTGATTAGACATTGGCAATGGTGGCTGGGAGAGAAGGTGGGCGACTTCCCTGTTAGCTTAGTCTTTGCTTAGCAAAAGTCTAAAATCAAGGAAGAATTGAATGACATTTCTTCCAATCAGATTGGTACATGTAAAACCCGGCCAACTTGGCTATATCTGTGAATTGCAAAGATGTTCAGCCGGATTTGCTTCATTCCTGGAAAAAAGTTCAGTGAGACCCTTAGAGTGCCAAATCTTAGGCAAAACCGGAAACTAAATTTTAAAAAAATAATAATAATTTCAGAATTTGAGCTCAATATTAACAGGAAACTTAACTTTATTTCAACAAATATTTGGCATTTTTGTGTTCTGTTTTCGTCATTCTCATTTGTTTTCCCTTTTTGACAGGAATGCATGTGAAAGTTGTATCCTTTCCTCCATTTCCAGATGTTGGGGCCATGTTTCAGCTATATATAGTTAGCACATGAAGATGAAGAATACTGATTAATCTTTCAGCGCCATCCAAGCATTATATTATCCAACCTACAGGATTCTTACCCTTTTGTACCAGCAAGAAATAGGAAGGGAGGTAAGAGCTGCAAGCTTTTAGAAACTCGATTTGCTTTTTTTTTTTTTTAAAGGTCATTGCAGGGAACTGAGACAGAAATCGGTATATTAACATTTATATATGTAACAATATTCTCTGACTAGGTTAGGTTTCAATTCTTTTGTATAACCAATTTATTTTTCAAAATAGCAGTGTCAAAAGTCTCAACTCAAACTTTGTACGCATAGGCTACAGTGCCTGATTCTAAAGATGAGGAATTTAAACAGTCTGTTCTAAGGTCAGCTTGGCAACATATTCAGGTGCTAATTTGGTTTGAATTTGATTTGACATTGGCTTAAATGTCACATGTTATTGATATCCTTGGGCATCTGATCTTCACTGGTTTGGAGGAAACGTTCCGGTTTTTCTTAAATAGTATACGCCCATTTTTGCAGCTATTATTGTTTTTTTTTTTTTTGGTTTTCGTAAAGCTCAGGTAAAAGATTGAACCAGTCGGATTCAAACTGACCCAAACTTTTAAAAGCAACATCACTCTCTTGAATTTACGTCCGGACCGGACCTTGCTTGAGTGGTTGCTGCTGGTTACGAGTAACTGGTAGTTTGAGGGAATATTGGGAAGTTTGGGGAGGGTTCTTAGGGTTGACATGAAGGAGATTTTGTGACCCTTGCGAGCCAAGAGCTTGGAGAGGCGAAGGAAGGGAAACGAAATGGGCCCATCGCAGGCCATGCAAAACATCACTACGTGCAGAACTCGTGTTCTCTATTAAGTAAGAAGTTTGAGGAAGGCTTTGAACTAGCAATAGTACAAGGCACTTGAATTTTTATGCTATATATATACACACACACAAGGAGTGCAAAATTTTGGAACCAAAATGATTGGAGGCCTAAGAAACGTTAATGCTATATACGTATGTGTGTGTCTATATATATATATATATATATAAACTTGGCAAAATAATTGAGTAAACCTCCAAATCTCCAATACCTAATAAAAACCCTTTGAACTCAATATAAATACAAGGTGAAAATTTTCTCTCAAAGGCCATAGCCATTAGAAAAGAACAAATATGAGATGCAAAAACGATGTAGTGCTCGACAAACCGCCCTCACATTTTATATATGAAGATAGCTTATGTCAGTAAAGAGTGATGGCAGAAGTAATAGAAGTACTACTATTTTTCTTCGTTAAAGCTATTTGTTTTTGGACTACCACAATAATTTTTGCATGAGCCATTGCGGAGAAAAAGGTTTACTTAATTATCATTATATATATATTTTTCATATAAAAGATTATCTTATTTATGGTAGTGAAATTTTTAGATTTTATAAATAAGATTATTAGGATGACACAAATTTTTTAGTGAAAGTGTTTACAAGTTGGATTAGATCGCAGTATTAAATTTTTTTTTAATTTTCTTATATCCAAATCAGGCAAAAAAACTTGTTTTACTATTTAAATATTATTAAAAATAAAAAATATTTTATATTAATATTTATAATTAAATTTAAATAAAAATAATTTTTATTACTTAAATAATAATTCAAATCGAGTCAAACTTATTTGAGTTAAAGAATTTTATATCTAAATTAGTCTAATATAAATTGACTATCGGATCTAATGGATTGCTCATTTGTGAACAAGTTTACCCTTAAGCCTATGTGTATTTTAAAATATAAAAAGCTAGCTTCAAAAAATAACAAGGCACTTCATTAGTAAAATTAAAGAAAAAAAAAAAACCTCCGTTATATATATATATATATATATATATATATATATATCTAAAAAAATTGCAACTATAAGCTTTTAAAGGTCCTCGGCCTCTTGATACACTTCTCTCTTTTTCTGTGGCATATATTCCCTTCTTTCTTTCTTTAAAAACTTTCCCAAAAACCTAGAAAGCAATTGCCTTTTAACTGCCATTTCGCTTCTCAATTAATTAATTAATTAGGGTTTTCTATTTCCTCCTCTTTTTTTTTTTTTTTTGTTTTACTGTAATGCTTCAGCATCCCCAATTTCTTCAATGTACGGTCAGTCTCAGCCTATGAACATCCCCTCCCAGATCGCCATCACAGGCGCCGAGGATGATATGTCTGCCTCCGCATCCGCCGATAACCATCACAGTG
Organism: Adansonia grandidieri; assembly: GCA_038382065.1. Taxonomy (NCBI): domain Eukaryota; kingdom Viridiplantae; phylum Streptophyta; class Magnoliopsida; order Malvales; family Malvaceae; genus Adansonia; species Adansonia grandidieri. The sequence goes on along the minus strand of JBBYHK010000017.1, from coordinate 1,404,086 downwards.
TTAGTTACGATGCTCATCCCCTTGACGATGGCGTTGGAGTCGAGGACGTCGCCACCGATCCCATCTACGTCACTGCCGCCGCCGCCACTGCTTCCGCCTCTGACTTGGCCGTCGTTCAACGAGCCGACGGTGCCAGCCAACTCACTCTCACGTTTCGCGGCCAGGTCTATGTATTCGATGCTATTACTCCTGATAAGGTATCTTCTTTTTTTCCTTGAAACATTTTGTCAATTAGGCCAATTAGGGTTTGCTGAAAGGTTTAATTTTTGAAGAACGAAAAACAGATGGCTTCAATCGTACCCCTTATTTTAAGTTATCAAAAGCAAAATGCAACTTCAAAATCATACTTTTAACCTTTAACGTTTCTATATTTTCCTCAATAAAATGCACATATAAAGGATTTTCATTTTTCTCGAATTTTTGCAGTTTCATGCGGTGTTATTACTTCTGGGTGGATGTGAACTGAGTTCAGGTCCCCATGGTGTTGAAACGTCATCAAAGAACCAAAGGGTAGTTCTCTAAATTTGTTGAATTTACAAATTATTTTATTTTTTTTTTTTTAATTTTTTAATTTTTTAATTTACCATTTCTTTTTCTGTTTAGGGTTTAGTGGACTTTCCCAGAGGATGTAATCAACCCCACAGGGCAGCCTCTTTAGATAGGTTTCGTCAGAAGAGAAAAGAGCGATGTTTCGATAAGAAAGTCAGATATAGTGTTCGTCAAGAAGTTGCTCTTAGGTGTGATTTTCCTTCCCTTAAATGCAGTTATATTAGCTGGATGTGCTCGTAAAATTTTGAACTAGGAAAGTCGATATATTGTTCATTCAATTGATACTAACAGCTTAGCATAGAACTAGTAGCAATTGGCTTTTGAGGTTTTCGAAATTACTGAGAATTAGCACTTTAAAGTATGTATGGTTTATTCTATGAGAGATATATTGGCTTTACTGGAGAGCCAAAGAATATGACTTCTATCATAAATTTTGTATTTCTGCAAGATATGTTGGTCCTTTTCATTTGCTATTGAACATGATCATTGCATTTTAATTTTAATCTTACCATTTTTTCATTTATCCTTACCGCAAGCATCATTAACGTTGGATTAGCTCACTGTTTTTCTGAATGCTATCCAAGAATGTTATAATCCAAGGATCTTTGTTAAGAGTGTACCGTGTTTTCAGCATTGGGAGACAATAAAATTAAATTATAATTCAGTTCTGAAGGGTGATACTTAATCATTGTTGCATACTCAATAGCCCAGATAGATAAGCTTTCATGAAAGTTGTCTTCACTGGTTAGGAGTTGTTTTAATGATGTATTGCAAAGTCCTCTAGTCTTCTAAGGCCTAATATACTATAAAATTGTTAGCAAAACTATAAGGATCTAGGGAGTAAAAATAGTGCTGAGAGATAAACAAATAATTGTTGCAAAGGAAATATTTCTTAGAGCCCCAGACTGTGTAAGGATGATTTTAAGACCCATTTAGTATTACCAATTTTAGTAATTAATTCATGGATGGTCTTGTTGCTTGTGACTGACGTTAGCACTGTTCATTTTGCTACAAAATTATCAAACTCAATCAACAAATTAGGTAGAGCTTATTATCTATTGGGAATACGCAGTGATCTTGAATGTCTATCACATCACTGTCCTTAAAACTATTCTAAGTTCATGCAGTGCTTATCAAATCAGCGGAAGCCATTACTTTGAAATACGGTTGGGGAATCTGTATAAACTTATATTTGTAATTATATCATCTATAGGAGTATGCCGTATGGTAATGTTATTCCAATTCACTCATAGTTTATTATATACATAAATATTGGTGATTTAGGGGATTTATATTCTAAACTGGAAACAAAAAGTTTAAACTGTTACAGTCAGGCAATTTTTACTGGTTCTATCTCTTTAAACTGTTTTTCAGTTAGACATACTTCTTATGTACAAGCAATGAATGAAGTGCAATAAGGGTCTTATGGAAGGGGAAAAAACATTAAAGAATTCAAACGATGGCGAAGAATACTATTTTCCTCAAGTTTAATTGGCTGGTCTAGGTGCAATAAGAGAACGACATGGACAAACAGGAGAGGATACCCTTTTTATCCTTCTAGCAAAGTTTTAATCTGTAGCAATGGTTAACAGCGTAATCTAGAAAAAAGAACATATATATAATTGAGTTCATGGAGATTGAATTCTTAAATTCTTAACTTAGGGTGTTTTATTTAGCTGAAAAAAAAACCTCATTAGGGGTGGTCTGTCCTTGTTGACAATTTTTTATTTGTTCCATATTTGGTAAGTTCATGTTTCTAATTTCTTTGAGGGCATCAGGATGCAGCGTAATAAGGGTCAATTTACATCTTCCAAGAAGTCTGATGAAGCTTACAGCTGGGGTACTTCCCAGTCTGATGATAACCTAGCAGATACTGTGTAAGTTTTATACCATCTTCCAGAGTGTTATTCTTTGCGTTTTCTTTCTATCAAGATCTAGTAAATATGTATTTTTTTTCTTACCTCCGTACTTACTGCACCAGATTTCCTGGTAAAATATCTATACATATTATAATAATTGGCGTTATGGCGTAATGTCATTTTCTTACTTCTGCAGATGTACACACTGTGGCATTAGCTCAAAGTCCACTCCTATGATGCGACGCGGTCCATCTGGTCCAAGGTCTCTATGCAATGCTTGTGGACTTTTTTGGGCAAACAAGGTTGGTGTCTCTGCTGTGATTGATGCTTCACATTTATTTGCTTTGACCATGCTACTTATTTACAATTGAGAAAATTTGCTGCTCCATGATTTTATTGCTACATTTGCCACCATAGTTCTGTTCATATATTGAGTAGTTTTAGATGTGCAAGCCACTTTTAGCTGCTCCTTGAAGAGTTTCTCAATTGGGATTGATTGCAATTAATATCGCAATTAAAAAGTTTAAATGGCCTGCACACAAAATGTTCTCCATCAAGAAAAGTATTTTGCTCTTATCAATTTTTAGGGGATGCAGATAACTCTTCCCGCTGTCCGGGTTGGTGTCAACGGTATTGTTTATTCACAGGTGGGTTTTGTAAAGGTCTGCCAATGTGGTAGGGACATGAAATGCTTTCCCTCCCACTAAACCCTCCCCATTGTTTACCTCTCCAGTATTGATTCCTTCTTTACGTTTTATCCACTCTCTCTCTGTAAGCATTTAATTTTTAAATTTGCCTCTAGTTTTGCATGTGTATCAAATGCTTTCCCCTTTGCTGAACATTCATCATGCTACATGTTCTGAGTTTTAAACAAACCGAACTTCATGCAGGGAGCTTTGAGGGACATTCCCAAGAAAACTCAGGATCATTCCCTAATTCCAGTCGAACAGGTGTGTGTTTCATAACATGTAAACTTGTTATTAGGCTTCTCGACTTGCTGTTCTAATTTACCCTCATGTATACTTCGGTAACATAAATGTGGCTCTGCATTTTTTTTTTTTTTTTTACTGATATTAGGGAGAAAGTGAAGCAAATGACTCGGATTCTGGAAATGCTGTCCCTACACAAAGCAATGTAGTTTCTTTCTCAAACGGTGATGGCTCGGCTCTAATTACAGAGCACTAATCATCTGTGCCGGTATGGCCATTGTGTCGACTAGGTCTTCATCGGTAAATTTTTAAAACTTTGTCCTATATGTACAGATATCATAGTTGCCTTGATCAATATACGAGGTTTTGTCCCTCCTATTCCTTCAGTTAGTACTTTTGCATGAGATTTACTTCTTTTAATAGAAAACCCTAATTCCGGATGTATGAGCTGAAGCTTCCAACTCTCTGCCTTTCGGTAATTTTATAGGTCATATTTCATTTCATTCCCTGTTTGTCAAAACCTTGTTTTTTTCTTCTCCTATCATTTTCCTAATCTTGAACCTGGTAAACTATAATATTACCTCAAGATACTAAAAGAAAAGTTTTTTTTTTTTTTTAATGTTTCATTCATTGGAATGTACCAATTGTGTATTTGTATCCTGTTATTGTATTTTGTCGTGTTATTATCGTATTTGAGGTATTTTATATTTTTATATAAAATTTGATGCATTAATAATTCGTGTTATATAAATTTTAAAATATTCTTATATTCGCGGTGTTTTCATGTTTTTTTTTTTTTTTTGGTTATGTTTTATGTTATAGTTTTAGCAACCTTTTTGCGTTGTGTCTACTATTGCTGGTTCTATCAGCCAACCTGACAATCAATTACAGTCCTGTCTATTGGACCGGCACTATCTCAGGAACACAAGATTGAGAGCTTCCTAGGTCTTATAATGGTGTAAATGTGTCATGTTTTTGTTATTTTTTTATATTATAATTGTTTTTAATATGTTATATATTTATATAGAATTTGATACGTTAATAATTCATATTATATAAATTTTGATATATTTATATATTCATATCGTATTTATATTATATTTTTATGTCGTGTTTTAATAATTTTTCATAAGTCATGTCGAAAACTACATACATACAGCATCTAATTTGACCTTGCTATATTTCTATAAAAAAAAAGTTCTATTCATGCATTACTTTATTTTTTACTTTTGAACGTTTATGGGTCGAGTCAAGTTCGGTTGGGTTTAAATATGGTATTAACAATTTTAAATTTGTTTAAAACCGGTCCAATTTAAAATATGCATATGAAATTTTACCTAGTCCGTCAATATTATACTTTTAATTTATTTTGACTTTTTAAAATTTAATTTTTAGTGATTTAATATTTTTATTATATTTTAAAATATAAATAGTTTAAGTTTTTTTTAATATTTACATTATAATATTATATATAATAAAAATTATATAATATGTAAATATAAAATTAAATTTATATTATATAATCGAAAAGTTGGTTAGATTGAGTTAAGTTTGAAGTTTGAATTTTAACAAAAGGCTTGGCCCGTCTGTTTTAAAATGGACTTTATGCTTTTGTTCAAACTTCAAATCTATTTTTTTATTTAATATTTTGTTTTTACTTTTTTAAATATTAGATGAACTTTTAGATTTGAACGGAGAGGTAATATTTATTCACGTTTCCTGTCTTTCTAATCATCGTGCAACTATAGTTTACTCTTTTTTACACTAATAATAATAAAAGTAAACTAGCTCCTTATCAATAGAGAAACCATTAAAAAAAATGCTTATTGAAGAACTGGTTAAAATTAATTTACAGTTTATAATAATATTTTAGATTAAAGACAATAATAAATAATTACTTTAATAGATTCTATCTATTATATTAAAAATAATATTTTACTCGATATGGTAACTTCAAAAAAATAAAATAAAATGGTGATAAACAAAACCTAAACAAAGTTATCGAATGAACCCAATTTGGTATCAAAAGTTTTCAGGCACCTTACTGCAAATAATCAATACAGTTACTCCACTTTTTCAAATCATCATTATAATCATTTGTGGTTAATATTTTTGGACATTGTATAAAAGAAAGATACGGGGATAACATAATTAAATATATGATTTACGTTTAAATTTATATTATATTTGTATTTAAAATTAATATTTTTATTATATTTTGTTTAAATAAATAATAAAAATATATAAAATATGATATATATATATATATATATAAAAGATAATTTTTATTGAGTTATTAAATATTTTAAGTAATTTAACAAATTGTCATTGGGTTCCAGTCCCACTTTTTCAAAGTTTTGTCATCATTTATCAACCACAAAGCCCATGTGATCCATCAACTCCATCGGACCCCACTTTATCCCCTTTCATATCCTAACACCCGTTCCCGCGAAACACACTAAAAATCCGCCCCCACTTTTTTTTTTTTTTCTTATTTTTCATTTTTTATATATTATGGAAAATAGTAATTCTCGACAAGGCGACACGTTCTCTCTCTCTCTCTCTCTCTCTCTCTCTCTCTCTTTTAATTAAAAAAGAAAATGAATTTCTAATTTGAGTTTCTCTGAGGAAACACGAGCTCACGCCCTCGCAAGTCGCAACTCTTAATTTAGCTATATTTAGGGTATTTTTCAACCTTTTGTTTTTCTTTTTTCCTTACGTATTCGATTCTACTTCTTTGAGCTGAGGAGAGCCCTATTTAGGGTTAGGGTTTAGAAAATGAATAAGATTGTTGAAAATAATGAAAGAAAATTTTGTGTAACCAGTAACCAGACGGAAGCTATGGCTGTTCAATGAAGCAGGTTATAATTGAAAGCCCAGGGCTTCGGTTTTCGGTACAGTTGGAACGGTGTGGCCTTGGTACTTGTTCCCTTTTTTTTTTTTGTAGTTTTTATTATGGCGGCTGCGAATCCACAGCCACTTCAGGAACGTTCGTTTGAGGAGCACGCGCGAGGGACGATACAGATCGAGGACGACGATGGAGAGTACGAAGATGACGCCTTGGATGACGTGGAAGACGTAAATGTCAACTCCGTGAATGTGGGGGAGCGCGGAATAGGAATAGTAGGCGGCGTTATTGGTGGCGGTGGCGGAGCTGGTGGCGGCGTTGTTATGGCGTCGAGAACTAGCGAGCTTACTCTCTCTTTTGAGGGAGAAGTTTACGTGTTCCCTGCTGTTACACCTGAAAAGGTTTTTATCCTCTTTCAAATAAAAAAAAAAAATCTATCTTTATTCTTGTTTTTGCAAAGTCAATTTGAATTTCGGACTGATAGATTTTTATTTCCATTTCCCCTTTTTGTTTTCTTATTTTAAAAGTAATGTTTCGACGTGAGAAATGTTACCAATGTATCTGGAAGAGCAATAAAGTGCCTTGATTTCTAAAAACTCTTAATATATGAAGTTTAATAAGGCCGAATTCATTTCTTGACATATAGCTGACGTATTTAATTAATGATTCTTTCCCCTGTTGGTTAAAGCAATTTTATTAAACAGTTATAGACTAAATTACGGAAGCAGAACAACCGTATCTCTTGCTGATCATCACTTCTCTTTTTTAGCTTTTGATATGCAATCTGATTTCATGCTTGGTTGTCCTGTTCTAGCTAGGAGTTCTGTTCTGATAATTAGTCTGACAGTCGGAGTCAAGTAGTCGAGTTGAAGTCTCTCAATCTGATTAGCTAATTATGTTTTTTCTTGTTCAATTTATTACATTGTATCCTTCATTAGTGAAGTTACTGTCCATTTACTATTTTACTATACGAGTCCTTTATGGATTTTGTGCTTTAGAGTTTTAACTTTTAAGCGCTGTCTTTTCTTTTCTAGGAAGTGTTTCTTTATTGTTATTACGTGCTTCTTCTTAACCGGTCGAGTAATAAGTTATTTATTTTGCTATTAAGTTCTTTAGATTGATTTACTGGTTTAGAGTTTCTACCCTTTTTTCTGTAAAGAAGTACACTTATTTGTTGGATTGTATGGAACAGGTGCAAGCCGTGCAGTTACTCCTAGGGGGTCATGATATCCCCACTGGTGTTCCAACGATCGAAGTACCTTTTGATCAAAATAATGGGGTATTGCTGATGTTCAAATACTGAGTATTTGTATTCCATTATTTGTATTTTGTGTTTTTGTTTCATAATATCGTATTGGGCAGGGTGTAGGTGATGCTCCAAAGCGGTCAAATCTTTCAAGACGAATAGCATCCTTGATTAGGTTCCGTGAGAAAAGGAAAGAGAGATGTTTTGACAAGAAAATTAGGTATACCATACGGAAAGAGGTTGCACAGAGGTATGATATTTTTTACTTATTTTGTTTAGATCCATAGTGTAACATTTTGAACTTATCAAATGGGCAGGATTGAAGTTGTCCTTTGATTAGAAGTTAAATGGAAATGAGAGAAGAGTAACAATTATCCAAAAACTGTAGTAGTTCAAATGTTATAGGCATTTATCATAGGTTGCCATTGTGGGAAGTGTGTTTAATTTAGGGAGCAGTTGCTCTTGTTCAATTTTGAATTTACGAAGCTTTTATGTGCTCATGGTTCTCTCGTGAAAGAGGCAGGCATAAAGTAAGTTGGGGCTTTGATGTGCGCTGTTTATATAGGCTATTCCAATTTTACATTTCTATGTATTGATTTATTTCTTATGAGACTGATAGAATAGTCAATAGTGAATTGAGATATGTTGGTGAGAGGAGCCATATAGATTAGTATCAAATGTATTATTGTTTTATATATATATATACACACACACACACACACACACAAGTGGTAGTGTTGCAGCTGATAATCTGTTGTAATCTTCTTCTCCTTTTATCCTTGTAGGATGCATCGTAAAAATGGGCAGTTTGCATCGTCAAAGGAAAGTACTAGTACTTCAAGCTGGGATTCTTCACAAACTGGTCTTCAAGACGGCACTCCTCCTTCAGAAACTCTGTGAGTTCCAAGCTGGCACGTTTTACTGGTTATGTTGAAATATTTATCATGATGAACCTTTTGAAGAATTTTGTCTTCAATTTTGTTTTAGTGTCCGGAGATGTCAACATTGTGGTGTTAGCGAAAATAATACTCCAGCAATGCGTCGTGGCCCAGCTGGTCCAAGGACTTTATGTAACGCTTGTGGGCTTATGTGGGCAAATAAGGTTTGTTTAATTTAGCTCTGAATGATGCTCTCTGTAGCGATGCTTGATTTTGGTAGTTTTGTGGCCTACAGCCTATTATTTCTATTTAACAGTTGGTACTGCATGCTTTTTTCCCCCATACTATTCTTGATTAGGCATCATGCTGTGTATTGGAATAGTCTTTGGAATGTTGGTGATAATTTCCAACTATGCTTTTTTTGTTATGATTTATCATTTTCTGTAATTGTTTTGTTGAATGTACAGGGAACGTTGAGAGATCTTAGTAGAGGAGCAAAGAATATTTCAATGGACCAAAGCGAGCACGTAAGTATCATGGGAATATTTTCTATTTTACTTTTTTTTTTCTACTTTCTACTTTGGTCAAGATTGGTTTAATGAATTATATAAATGACTTACAGGAAACACCGATTGATGTCAAGCCTTCAATTATGGAAGGGGACTTCTCTGGTAACCAGGATGAACATGTACATGCAAACTCTTTTTCTGTTTTATGACCAAGCTTACATGTTTCTTCCTTCTAACATGATATGAAGTTTGTGCAGGGAAATCCTTCAATGGATGTCCCGGATGGATCCAATAATGCTTCTGTCAACCCAGATGTCAAAGTATGTTGTCAGATCCTAAGTTATCTCGAATTTACATTTTTTTTTACTTTAAAATAAAATTTTACACTGTTCAAACAAAGCCGTGTTGATGGCTGTCATACTTCATTTATTTATCAATTCATGATGGATATTTTACCATAATTGTTGACTTGAAGGCCAAATTCTTGTCAGATACCTATTGGATTCTTTCTTATATTTGACTGGGCCGCCCCTGCTGGGTGGGACTTCTATGGCCATAGTCCTGAGTAGATACAATTTCTTAAATCTTATATTTCGTGTTTTAGGTGGACATTTATTTACATATCAAAGCAACTGACAATGATTCAGCAGAACTCGGAATTGAATAATTATTGAACAGATCTAATATGTAATATATTTTTCATTCTTGGTAACTTGTATTTCCACATGATGCAGGATTTGCACGAAAGTGCAGAAGATCCTACAAACTCTTTGCCTATGGGGATTATCCATCCCTCAGCGGATGATGATGGCGAGCAGGTATAACATTACAGTTATTTAGAGAGGTATACAGTAATAGTTTTCACGTATGGTACTTGAACTTGGGTGAGAGTGTTGGATATGAGTAGTGTCAGACACGGGTGTATTAAATTTCTTCTTAGTTTTTCATATATTTGGAGGGTCCTTGAAGAGTCATATCCCTATACCCTTGTTCAACTATGTGTCAGACATAGATGTTAGGCAGAGCTACTTCAAGAAAAATGAAGAGTCGGAGCAACAAAGGTTTTCACCGCCCAACATCTTTACTCAGTTCAAAGAATTTGATGCTTTTGAAATTTAAAAAGGATCTGTTTCTTCATATAATGTAATTCCAGCAGCGCAATGTTCTTGTTTAGATATGGTTCCGCCCTGTTATAGGTCTAATCTGAAATTCAAACATTTCGGTTTTTTGGTCCACCTTCAAATAAAAGTTCCTATTAAATGGGAACACACATGATCACATTCGCATCTTCTCAAATAACTTCAAAAAGGGAATTATACTATTTCAATTCAGACTGTATCTCATAATATAGTTTTGCCGATCTCCAGGAACCTCTGGTTGAGCTTGCTAATCCTTCAGACACAGAAATGGACATTCCTTCTAGTTTCGATTAGAAGGTCACGGTCAGCTTCGCTCCAATAATTTAAGGAGATGCGGGCATTAGAGACACCTTACACTGTTAGCCACTCTTGTGTATTCGTGCTTCGTACAGGTAAAATTTTATCATGTTCATGTGAAGGTGAAAATAGCAGATTGTGAGTCGCCGTAGTTAGGAAACCGGCTTCCAGCTTGATATTGAAGTTGAACCGTAGGTACAGTAATCAGGTAGTGACTGGGAAAGACCTTGCTGCTGCTGCTGTTGCTTTCAAGCTGACATTAGAAACTCTGAAGGTTCCCCCCTACTTGATATAAGTGCTGGAGTTTGTGTATACTTTGTTAGGAAAAACTGCCTGTATGCTTGCTTTTTACTGATTTATTTTTTAGGATTTGAAAAGATTATTTATGGCTCTGCGATGCTTAGTTTTTGCTTGGCTGAGGGCTGAGGGCTGAGGTTTTCTACTTCGTGGGTATCGTGACCTTAATAGGTTCCTTAACAATGCTGTTATAAACAGTATTTCTAATTTTAGGTAGTTTGAACTTCAAAGTGGTGATTTTTCGACGGGATCCCAGAGGATAAAAAATTATATATATGTATATATTTTAAAAAATTTTAGTGGGTTGTCTTTTTAAACATAAAAGAACATAATTATCCCTAATTCTATCTTTATTAATATTTTTTATAATTATTTCATTAATTGAATTGGAGTAATTAGATTTGAGACACCTGTTTAATCTTTTTTGTTTTTTTTTTTTGTTTTTTTTCTTTTTACAAAAGGAGGTTGCGGTTTGAGGCAAAAGAAGAGATTGATTATATTGATATACGAATTTTAAATTTGTTTTTTGACAATTTTTTTAATTGATTATATAAATTAAATAGATTAAATTTTAATTTTTGAAAGGTGTTTGTTGCTAGCTGGTGAAATAGCATCTTGCATAATTTTCAATTATACGTAACCCCCACGCTGATTTTTCAATTCACCTGTTTGGATATGGAAACATTTAATTATACACAATTCGATTAAATTGCTTCATTTCAAATATTAAAAATAAAATTGAAAAAAATAAAATTAACAAAAAAAAAAAAAAAATCAATTCTGTTTGCAGCCTAATGCCACCTTAGTGGGCTATTCTTGGTTGATCTAGCTCTACCAAATAGTGGGCTACCTTAATGGACTAGGTTTTGTCTTGGTGGCCTGATCTCGTTTAACTTTGAACTTTTGCAATTCCAAACGGCGTCGTTGGATCCAGTCACCTACTCCGACCACTTTAAAATGATTATTATTCCATTGACAGACGTTACACCGCAGAACCAGACCAACCCCCGACCAAAGTTCGATCTGCGGTGGCTGCCCGCACTTCTATAATAAAACTATAAATAAATAAATAAATAATCACAAGCAGAGAGAGTCTCAGTCTTCCACCAAACCATTCGCAGCCTCAAAGACATTCCCACCCCCCCATTTTTTTCTCTTTTAAACAGCCGGAAAACGCCGCAGAATTTTGAAAAGCGAGTAAATGGCGGTGGCAATGAGCCTTCGTAGATTCTCTTCCTCCGTCAAGTCTCCAATGAGACTTGTCTTCAATGGCAGCTCCCTCTATTATACGGTCCAAAATCTAAACTTTATGTTTTGTTTCATTTGCTTCTTTAGTTAAATTTCATCTCTTTTTTTTTTTTTTTTAAAAATTTATTTTATTTCATTTGCAGTCAACAGCTGCGGCAGAGAAAGAGAAAGCCCGTGCTAACGTAAGCCTTATTATTGATTATTTTCAAATAAGGTTTAGAGTTTTGATCTTTGATCTTGAATTGTGGAAACAAACATGTTTTCGCAGTGGATACATCAGTTGAATGCTCCCCTTGAGGAAATCGATCCTGAAATTGCTGACATTATCGAACTCGAGAAAGCTAGGCAATGGAATGTATTTAATAAATTCAAATGTCAAGCCTTTTTTGTATTTCTAGTTTTAATTTCATAATCTATTGGTATTTGATCCATTGGAATTTGGAAAAAGAATAGAATATTTTTCCTTTTCTATAACTTTAGTTAGGTATTGCTTGATTTAGAGATCAAATTTGTTTTTTCATTTTTTTTTTTAATGTGTAATAGGGACTAGAACTTATACCATCCGAGAATTTTATGTCCGTCTCAGTGATGCAAGCAGTAGGCTCTGTCATGACCAATAAGTATAGTGAAGGATATCCTGGTGCTAGATATTATGGAGGAAATGAGTAAGAAAATCGGATTTTTGCTTCTGTATATTGTTGATTTTGTTTCACTATTAATGTCAACTAGAAAGGGATACGAGTTCGTTTAAAATCGATTTCAGACTGATTGTACTTTTCAGGGAATTGAAATGGAAAAATAAGAAGTATTGCTATATATGTTATACGTGGTTTAACATTTTAGTTCAAATTCTTAGTAGGGTGAGGTGAATGTCTAATGTTGTTTATTCTTATTTGATCAGGTACATTGAGATGGCTGAGTCCTTGTGTCAAAAGCGTGCACTCGAGGCTTTTGGGTTGGATCCCGCAAAGTGGGGAGGTAAATGAATCATGCCCACCCTTTTCTTATTATGACCTAAGGTTAAATATGTTTGGAACCTGCATGTTTAGGTGTTATTCAAATGTCAACATTATTTCAGATTGAGTTTTATATCTGTTTTTACCCTTTATTTTGAGCATGCGAACGTTTCTGCATATGGAATGTTTACTTTCCAGTCAGCGTATAGCTTATTCTTTATCTGCTATATTATTGCAGTCAATGTGCAGTCACTTTCTGGATCTCCTGCTAATTTTCAAGTTTATACTGCATTGTTAAAACCTCATGAACGAATTATGGCACTAGATCTACCCCATGGTGGACATCTTTCACATGGTTATCAGGTGCTTACCGATTCCATTGACCGTGAACTTTTCTGCTGAAGTTGGTTACGTTTTGTCTGCTCATGTTAATTAAAATTCTAGTTATACTTCTTTTATCTCCCTTTATATTCTAAAGAAGTAGGATATCAAGTAAAGTTACTAAGGCCATTTAACGGCGGCTTACAGTGTTTGAAACTCAAGTTCAATTTTTATTTGCTTCATACAGAGTGACACTAAGAAGATATCTGCGGTGTCCATATTCTTTGAGACAATGCCATATAGATTGAACGAGAGTACAGGTTATATTGACTATGATCGGGTAGCTCCTCTATTTTATTCTATGTTGGTAGAGATGTGCACTTCTCTTTTCTTTTTCTTTTTTTTTTTTTTTAAATTTCGTGCATCTTCAAAAACACAATATATGCATTTTGGATAATCTACACATAAGATTATATTGTATAAAACCAGGGATAAACATTTGAGCAATGTTTCTTTTACTTTTCACAAACCTTTCGAGATTCATGGCTGGAATATTGTGTGAATATTTGCTACATGCTGAAACTTTTAAGCATAATGTGACATACAACGGAAATAATTATATCTTTATAGTTGAAAAAAATCTAATTGAGTGGTTTTAATTTTCAAATGTAAGGAGCTTGCACATATATCTTAAATCAAATTTGATGGTGGAGTGGAAGCTAAACATCTTATCTGTTTAAAAAGCTCTTTGCACATTTTTCTTTCATATAAGCATTTTCTTGGAAAATTTAAGTGAAACTTGAAAGTTTCTTTGAAAGAGTTGATTTAGATGAATAAAAATGTTTGCAGTTAGAGAAAAATGCCGTGCTTTTCAGACCAAAACTTATAGTTGCTGGTGCCAGTGCTTATGCTCGCCTTTATGACTATGCGCGTATCCGCAAGGTAGACACCTTTTTGCTTGACTTGCTGTCAGAAGATTTTGTCATATATCAGTGAAAATATTGACTCAACATTGAGAAACTAAGAGACTCTAATTGCTTTACGGACAGGTCTGTGACAAGCGGAAAGCAATTCTGTTGACTGACATTGCACATATTAGTGGGTTGGTTGCTGCAGGTGTTATTCCATCTCCTTTTGAATATGCTGATGTTGTGACAACAACAACACATAAGTCACTTCGTGGTCCACGTGGTGCTATGATCTTCTTCAGGAAAGGAGTAAAAGAGATTAACGAACAAGGAAAAGAGGTGAGTATGATCTAAGTTAGTTTTGGTGTCTTTCTCTCTTTCCTTATCTAATGATTGGCATGAGTGGAAATGAGAAGGAAGGAGCGACTCATTCAATTTCCTGAGTTCCATCCTACGGGTCATGTATGATTTGGACGGCAAAATTAATCACGCCGTCTTTCTTGGACTTCAAGGTGGCCCACATAATCACACCATAGCTGGTTTAGCAGTTGCACTGAAGCAGGTATTCTTTGATTAAAAGAAATTGTATTTATACAAGTGAAATACATGATGCCAACCTCAGGCCATACAATATTTTGATACAAGTTGGCCAAGATTATTTAGGTTTCTTGAGTTTGACATATGTGATTATAGGTCAGAACACCCGAATACAAGGCATACCAACAGCAAGTTCTCAGTAATTGCTCAAAATTTGCTCAGGTATACTGAATGATTCAACTCCTATTGATGCAAGTTCACTACTTTGCTTATGTGAGCGAATATGAACAGCGTTATCTTATCCACTCTTGAGTGATTTAACTCTGGTGTTTGCGATTCTATGTTTTTCGTTTTTGTAGAGATTGCTAGAGAAGGGCTATGAACTAGTATCTGGTGGGACTGAGAACCATCTAGTCTTGGTCAATTTGAGAAACAAGGTATGAGGTTCTTGGTCCTTTCAATCTGGTTTACGGAAAACATTTTCAACCCTTTAACCGAGCAGAACTCTGTAAATCGATGGTAATGAATTTTTCCAAATTTCAAAAGCTTTTAAGCAATTTAATTGGTAATTAAGAAAATTATAAAAAGAACGGCTTCCTTGTTTCTGGAATGTTGTTCAACAGGGTATTGATGGCTCAAGAGTTGAGAAGGTATTGGAATCAGTTCATATTGCAGCCAATAAAAACACTGTTCCGGGGGATGTGTCTGCTATGGTTCCCGGTGGAATCCGCATGGGTATGGGGCCTTCACATTTTTTATCGTGATGCATCTGTTTCTTATGGTGGTTTGCTAGATCGCTCAGATTTTAAATTTTATTGGTTCTTCATTCTTGTGATTCAGGAACCCCAGCTCTCACATCTAGGGGTTTTATCGAGGTGGATTTTGAGAAAGTAGCCGACTTCTTTGATGCAGCTGTCAAGTTAGCCTTGAAAATCAAGGCTGAGACAACAGGTATTTTCGCCTGCTTCGTCAGTCACCCAGACGGCAATATTTTTATATGTTGTATAAAGAGTGGGATTGGATTTAGTCACCTAAAATGTATGCTCACATGTTTCCATTGAATTACGATTGAATCTAGGAACAAAGTTGAAGGATTTTATAGCAATCTTGCAGTCTGATGTGAACATTCAATCCGAAATCGCAAAGCTCCGACAAGAAGTTGAGGAGTACGCGAAACAATTTCTGACTATCGGTTTCGAGAAAGAATCAATGAAATACAAGGACTAAAGCGGGGACATCTCTTTACATGCAAGGTTTGTCAGCTCTGAAGAACTTGCCTTAAACTAAATGCCGGTCCTATTTGTTGCTCGCGTAATCTTTTTAAATGAAATCCATCTTTATTTTATGGCTCTCAGAATTTATTTGAACTGCCAAAATACGTACAGATTGTATTTAATATCTTTAAGTATCATAAAAACATGTGCAGTTAGAGAAACTCTATTGATATTATATCTATTTGTGTATTTTACTGTGTCATAATTATATCATTTAGAAGTATTTTTTATCTACACTAATATATGATTATAGTAATAAATTAATCCTTAAAAATTTTAATCCCATGAACTTAATTTTGTGAGTTTTTGTGAGAAATAACATATAATGTCAAGATTTACTCAATTTTTAATAATATTGGTGGAAAAATTCAATTTAAACAATTCCGTCTAGAATAGTTTCGTAAATCTTTCGTCCCGATCACTAATTGAATGCCTTGTACTTTGAAATTTTATCTTTAACATCAAATTATTTCCGTTAATCAAGCCAGATCAAGAAATCACGAGAAAGGATTAATAATAATTAACCAAATGAAATATATCAAACAGAAAAGGAAAAAACATAGCATGTGTTATGTTTAACTTTAATGATAATATAGGTTTGGCAACATGGTCGTATGATGTTGGCGTGTGAATGATGTGGAACAAGTCTGAATGCGATGGTGGTGATAATGATGATGATGCCGAGAAGTCGTCTGCATGATGATAACCTATATATCCATTGATTATACGCAAAGTGTGCATAGGGATTAGAGAGAGCGTGAATTTTAATATTAGTAATTATCTTATTCGTTTTTATGAATTTAGATATTGTGAATTAAGAATAGATGTTAACGTGAATTTTTAAATATTTATTATCTGAATTTATATTATTTTTATAAATAATAAATTTACATATATGAATTTGTTATTCAAATTGATTTTATTTTTTTACAAATAATAATTTTAAATATTCAAATTCATTATCTGTTTACTTGTAAAATGCAAAAAATTATGTTTATATAAAGAATCAAACTAGAGCTTCCAATGTTAATTATTAAATTTAAATTTTTAACGAATTTAAATATCTAATAAATAATATAAATAATAAATAAATTCATATTTTAAGTTACTTTTACAAATTCAGATATCGCATAAAAATACAAATATCCAGTGACTTGTCATCCCAAGCGTGCAACAAATAGTGGCAGATACCGACGGTAACTGAATGCTTGGTATCCTTGGAAAGTACATATTTTCCGGTGAAAAGAAATATCTCTTTCTTCAAATGATCTATTCTTGATTTCTTGTTGTCACTTAAATTAATCGATATCCTATTTATTTTAATAGTTAACTAAACTGAATTTAAGATAATAGACATTAATTGAATTAAAAATATTTTGATTAATTTAGTTTATCGATGAATTAATTTAATTTTAATTGTTTTACATTAATAAAATTTTAATTTTTATAATTTAATTAAATATAATTGTTTAAATATTTTAAATATCAAATATAAAAAAATATTTTTAACAAAAGTAAAGAGTTTTATCAATATAAAATTTAAAACATCCGATAAGATTAATTTTAAGTAATTTAATTAATGTAATTAATTTTAAATTTTAAACCGAATTAATTTATTACTAAAATTTTTATAAATTTTATGGAAAACCAAATCAAAATATTTTAATTAATCAATTACCAGAGCCGCGGTTAATTTCGATTGATTAATTACACCACTTCACCATCAAAACTTGCTCGAACCCTGAAGGCCCCACATTGTGGTCATTGGTTGGCACGTGTCTCGTAGTGCCAGGGCCATGGCGCGTGAAGTGGAAGGTTAGTTATATGTCGGGTTCTGTACCGGGCAAAACCAAAATTAAAAGCCGCTTTCTTGACTCTTGTCCCCTCTCCAACATATTTATGTATATCGCTTCACTCTGTTTTTCTTTGTCCCCCTCTCATTTCTCAAAACCTACTTTGATCGTCATCTCCCGCACGTAACTTGCACTATTTCTTTCTTCTTTCGCTATTTTTTTCTCTAATAATTTGTTTTTCTCTTTTCCTTTAACAAATTTTCTCGTTTGCCCTTTAATTTCTTTTTACTAATAATTGGAAATCATATTAGAACATATAGTTTAATTATGTTATTGATTCATTTCAATGGCGATTAAATCGCTTCAATTAAAAATAAAAAAATTATTTATTTATTATGAAATTTAAAGTAAAAATTTTAATTAATTAATTGATAAAAAATTAATTTTAAATTTATTATTATTTTTTATTTTTAATGAGATTTAAAATTTTTAATCTCTTAATCTTATATTAAATTTTATAATATTTATTGCTTATTTAATATTTAGTTTTTTATTGAATTAGCCAAACCAATTGGCCTTTACGGATTAGATATAAAGTTAGATTTTTTTTTTTTTTTTGCATAATATTAATACAATGTAAGTCAAATTGTTTATAGAAAAAATACAAAATTATTTGTAAAACAATAAATTGAATTAATTAATAAGATTAATTGATCTCTCTAATAAATCAATTGTTGTTGAATTCATGTTTTTTGATTGATACTTATGTTTTACTAATCTATTTTTGTTTTTGAAAATTAAAAAAAAAATGTGAATTTACTGTAAAATAACTTTACTAAAAAATAAGTTGCACCTAATAATCTGGAGATAGAAAAAGATTACCTAAATTCTTAAAAATCAAAATAAAATTTAAAAAATAAAATCATAGTATGGCTGTTTGGGTATTTTAATTTGCTTTTACACATATATATTTTAAAATTAAAAAACTATTAGTTCTTAAAAATACCCATATTTAATAAATAAATATTTATTTAATTAAAAAAACACAGTGTAATAAATTTTTGTTATTATATTAAAAGTATTAATTGAGTTGGTATTACGGTTTAATTAGACCTTAATACAGTTGGTAAACCTATTTAAAAGTTAAATTCAAAATATAATATAAGATGCAATAAAATGATATTTCGATTTTTTACTTTTTTTTAAAAAAAGACAGACATATAATATTATGAAATAACTTTTTATTTACTTTTCTAAAAAATTATCTACACAACTTACATTATCATATAATTTTTAAAAAAAAATATTTATTTTTTATTACGGTTGAATGTAATATCTAATGTGTTTATACTATTTACCCTGATTAAATTAATGTTATAAGTCAGGTCAAAATGAGAAATTAACTAGAAAAACAAGTTATACAATAAAATTATATATACACACACACACACACGTACTAATGAGATTGAAAATTTAGATTAAAATATTTCCTCTTTTAAGATAATCACAATTTTTTATTATTTAAATAATATAAAATTTTAATTATTTCACCTACAAAATAGTGTGCATGACGCTAGTGTATGGCATATATATATAAATATATGTGAATGGATTTAATAAATGTTTTAAGAACAATTATTATATTAGTTGAAAATGATCAATAATATTATTAATTGTTAGATATAATAATTTTAATTATAAATAATATATTGATCGTTTGAAAAAATGCACCATATGTTATATATAAATATGCATATGTATACACACACGCCTTTAAAAAGGGTATGAAATAGGCTTTTATTTAGTTCGAAACTTGGAATACATTACATGTGGGAAGTTTGTGGGACCTAATTGGATAGCCTACCAATATATGACAATGTAGTTGGTGGGATCCATTTTGATCATTCATGTGAGTGAGTGGATAACCTCTTTTTTTTTTTTAATTTTTATTGTGAGATTTAAATTTAGAATTTTTTTTTGTTTTCATTTTTGGCAATGTAAACATTAATGGGGTAATGGAGAAGAGAATCTCCCTTTCTTAAAAATGGAAAAAGAACATATATATATATATATATATATACACACGCACAAGGTGAGCAATGAGTAGGGTGGTTAATATATAAAATTATTTAATTATTATTTTAAATTTATATATATTATATAAATTATTTTTATTAAATTAAAAAAATATATTATTAATATATATTTTTTATAAATATCACTTTAACTAATACTATTAAAAACTTATTAACATATCCTTTTTAACTACGATTTAAAATAAACCCAAGAGTCCTTGGCTCAAAATAACAATAGGCCAGTGCTTCTTTTATTGGACAAAAGTACTTTTTTTTTTTTTAATAATTGTTAAAGTTTGTTTATTTTAATGCATAGAGTTTCACATTGGACAGCAAATCAGCCTTTCTTTTTTTGGTTACTTTGTAAGAATGGAGGGTCCTTAGCTTTCTCTCTGTGAAAAAAAAAAAAAGCTCCAAATGCTTTCTCCTCTTTGCTTTGGCTTCTAAGTAAAAATCAAACCAAAAAGAAAAATAATAATAATAAAACTTAAAATCAAAATTAAGAAAGATTTTGATTTTGATTTTCTTCTTAGTTTCTGATCCACCAATTCAATCAGGTAATTGGCTTTTTTTTTGGTTATCATCTCCATTGATCTTTCTTTCTTTTTTTTTTTTTTTTCCTTTTTTATGTTTCTAAGAAGAAAAATTTGTTTCAGCTTTTTCTTTCTCTTTTTCAGATTTTTATGTTTATTTTTTTGTTATTTAGGTTCTTGCTTTCTTGTTAGTGTTGTTTGTTTCATGAGAAATTAGAGGAAAAATTAAAGGAAATATAGGGACAAACTGGGAAAAATTCAGGAATTTCAATTCAGCTGTAGGCTTGCTCAGCTCTTGACTCTCGTTCTTGGTAAAAGCTTTAAAAGCTGAGGTTTAAATTCCAATTTTCCAGCCATTTTCTCAGCTACCAAACATGCTACAACTATTTGCTTCTTTTATATTCTACCATTTCTTCTTTAAAAACTCTTTCCCTTCCCCCCCCTCTCTTGGCGATTGCGTATGGTTTATTGTTCTTTTTTTTTTTGCATGCATTAACAGTTGTCAACACTTAGCAGAAAATACTTCAAATTGCAGCTATATATATATATATATATATATATATATCAGTGAAACAATTTGTTTGATAATTTATCATTATTTCACCTGCAGGAACGCTTGAAGTTTCTATCTTGGATAAGCCAATTCTTTAGATTAGTTTTCTAATCGTATCTTAAATTATTTCATAGGATTTTTTTTCTTCTTATCCTTAAGATTCATGCTGTTTTATTTGATCTTATCCCTTAATTTCTCTAATTTCATAAGGATCTATTTAAAACTTTATGCTGTTTAATTTGGTTGGAGATAGATTATGATTAATCATAGTTTCAGGTTGTTAATATAGTTTGTAAATAGGGGTACCACCTATTGCTTTTTATATGCACCTTTGGCCTTTTTAATTATTCAAGTCATAAATTTTAGCAGACTGTGAAGTGTTGAGGGTGTGTCGTTTTTTCAATTCTGATGACTCCGCCGCTGCTTGGCGTGGAGGATGAAGGGGGTCAGAGTAATATAACTTTACTGAGTTCTTCAGGCTCCATGGATAGTGTGTGCCAGATTAGTGCTGAATTGCAGGAGCGCAACTACATGGGCTTGTCCGATTGTTCTTCCATGGATAGCTCTGTTGTCTCTGCTGCGTCTGATAAAAGCAAGGCTAGTTTGAATCTTAAGGAAACTGAGCTTAGGCTTGGGCTTCCTGGATCCCAGTCGCCTGAAAGAAATCCGGAGCTTTGCATTTTAAGCTCTGTTCAACTTGATGAGAAGCCCCTTTTCCCTTTGCATCCTTCAAGTGATGGTCACTGCTCCGCCTCACAGAAGAATGTTGTTTCAGGCAACAAAAGAGGGTTCTGCGATGCAATGAATGGGTTCTCTGAGGTAGGAACTACTGCTATTAATGAATAGCAAGACTAATGTTAATAAGTCTAAAATGCAAAGCGCTTAATCTATGTTGCAGGGTAAGTTTCTTTCTAATTCGAAAGTAGATGTGATGCTGTCACCCAGGCCTTCTTCGAACTTGGGACTGAAATCAGTTTCTGTGCTTGAGACAAAAGCCAAAGAGATAACAAACCAGAATGTGGTACTGGACAGGCCTCATGCTGCCAATAATACCGTGCCTAATCCTAATGCATCTGCAAACAATAATGGTGGAACACCTGTGACCAAGTAATTGTGCATGGCTTTTTTGTTATAAATTTGGGTTTAACTATGAGAAGATTCTCTGATCATCCTTCTTTTGCAGGACACAGGTTGTAGGTTGGCCTCCTCTTAGATCATTCAGGAAGAACTCATTGGCCACCACTTCCAAGAACACTGATGAACTAGATGGAAAGGTAGCACCCGGTGCTCTGTTTGTTAAGGTCAGCATGGATGGTGCTCCTTATTTGAGGAAAGTAGATTTGAAAAACTACTCTAAGTATCAGGAGCTATCTTCTGCTCTTGAGAAGATGTTCAGCTGTTTTACCATAGGTGAGCTATTTCTATATAAAGATTTTAGGCTGTGGACTTTATCTCTGCATAATTCTTGCACAGCTGTTATTTACACAAAGACAGTAGTATTCGTTTGCATGGATCCAGTTACTGCTATTTTAATATGATTTCAGGTCAATGCGGATCTCATGGAACCCTGGGTAGGGAGCCACTGTGCTCAAGCAAGCTGAAGGATCTGCTCCATGGATCAGAATATGTTCTTACTTATGAGGATAAAGATGGCGACTGGATGCTTGTGGGTGATGTCCCATGGGAGTAAGCTCTAAGCCCCATTTCTATATTGTTGCTTCTAATTTTGTACTTGCTTCCAGTTTGATAATTATAACACTATCAATACCTTAGGAGTTGCTGTTATAATGATGTATTTTTAGGTTATTAGAAAACTGTCAACCGTTTTACTTCTGAAGAAGTAAAAACATTTCTAACTGATGGTACGGTTATACAAAATGCACTCATGGGAGTGGAATAAACCAAAGTAATTCACAATTCAAAATTTGGTGCTGCCATATTGTTTGAGCAATCTGTTGTTAAGCTTTCTGATCTGTCTTTAGCATTTTAAAGAAATGCTAAGAAGTAACAACATCTTTGAATCAGTAACGTAAAAAGTGCAAACTATCCCTCATATAGTATCTATAAGATTTTTGTGGGAGTCCTTTAAAAAAGAGAGGAACCCTTGTTCATTAGCTCTAGAGAAAAATTGTGTAACGATGATGATGATTAATCATTCTTCTAATTTGTCTGTTTTTTTTTTCCCTTGATTTGGCTGACCATCAGCCAGAAAACTAAAGTTGAAACATTTTCATTGCCCGGACAGATAGGAAAAAAAAAAAAAATTAAATTCATGTTCCTTGATCTGCAATAATTTTCCCAATAGATTCCAAATTTTGTATAATGGTTCTTTTTGCTCACACTTTAGTACTCTAGCCAAATAATTTCAAAGTGCAGTATCTTACTGTTTGTCTGCATTAATCTGAGTCAGATCACGCTGGTGCATCATGAAATTCAGCTAATTAGTATTTATTTCTAAATTTTCGAGTGGAATAAAGGCAGTTCGCTGCTCTGCCTAATTCAATTTCTTTTACTTGTTTCAGGATGTTTATTAATACCTGCAAAAGGCTGAGGATCATGAAAAGCTCTGATGCCATTGGACTCGGTAAGTATTTTTATGCGTTTATTAGCCATCAACTGAGTGTCATGGAATGAGCTTGTATCGGAACCATTTCTATAATTTGCATATTTTTCTTAGGAATGCCTAATATACATGTTGAAACTATAGAGAATTCTCCTACAAATATTCTTTTGTCGACACAAGCCTTTATATGTGCCTGAACCTAAATAAATTGGACATTTAAAGTTCTGAGCGGTAGCATAAAATTTTGGCACTGTTTTATGACATGTAGATTATAGTGCGGTGTTCAAACTTTGAAGATTTAAGAAATGCAAATGATGCATGAATATAATTTCACCATAACTTCTTGTTGCCCGTTACTATCTGCGATACTGCACCAACATTGCTGTTGAATTTATGTGACTCCGATTTCTTAATTACTTTAAGACAGTGGTTTGCATATGTAAACAAGATATTATAAGTCATTGTCGACCTCTTACATATAATTTTTTCCAGGATCACTAAATACCACCACCTTTTTCCCCCTTTTATTTAAAAAAAAAGGTATTTTAGAACTAGTCCTTTACTAAGTTGACTCAGGTTCTTTCAATTCTGAAAATGGGCCACCATTTATCATCACAAAGCAATAGCTGGGCTCCATCATCATAATATTGGGTCCAAGATGAGCTTTATTCTGTCTAGAGGATATGATGATACTCTGGTTCTAGAGCACTTGTTTCATGTTAATTACGTTCATGCCTTTCTGTTTAAAATCCGTTGACTTTTCTTTTCGTGGTACTTGCGCCTTTGTGTGTAGCCCCAAGGGCCATCGAAAAATGCAGGAAACAGAACTAGCAGCGTCATACATGATTTTTGCTATCCATGCAGCGGCCTTTCCGGAGAAGACGTAGAAGCTCTTACAAGATTCTTTCTGAAGAGATGAGAGGATGTTGAGTGGGTAAGAGATCAAGTTTATCTACTTTTCATAGGTTGCAACATTAATCTTCTCTTTGCGAGGGAATTCATATCAAGTAAGTACGTTTTTAGTCTTCTAAAGTTATAAAATCCATCAAGAACCTAGCGTTTGCAAGTAATTTTCAAGATTTGTCAGTTTGGAGTCTTGGGATCTTGTTTATAAAGTGCATTGTTTGTTGAACTTTTATCGTGTGTGTTTTTCCTTGACATAATTTGTAACCCTAACATGATTGTATGAACTCTGTTTGCAGCTACTTGCATGTGTTGTTCTCCTTAACCATTGTTTTGCAAGCATTTTGGGCTAAATTTAACCCAGGGCTTAGTTCGAGCTATGTTTTCATTGTTAATAGTCAATAGATTTAGAATTCGAATTTTAATATTTATAATTCATTCTTTTATTTTTAAATTATGGGCTGTTCTGCGCTAAATAGAATTTAAAAAGGACCCGCAAAGTGGTTGGGGGGGGGCTTGCAATTGGATTATTTATTATTGAATAATGTTGAGTTTCATTATTATGTCTGGTTTCAACTTCAAGGCTTCTTGCATAAAACTAGTGACATAATGCCAGCCCTTGAGATATGCTTGTCGGAAAGTAGCCCTATCAAAGCATGTGATACACTGCATGATCGTCGAGCTTGCTCAGAAATAAATAATTTAAATTGCGGGAGTGTCGGTGGGGGGACTAGGGATGGTGAATACTATTTTTTTGCTATCGATGGTACGGGCACCCAAATTGAGAGCATTGACCTAGAGAAAGAGGCCACTGGTGCCACAATCTCCCGTTGATCACATTGTCCTTGCCGTATTTTTTAGTAACAATGGCTACTTACAGGACCTAGAACCGGTGCTCTAATAGGCTCGGTACACTTTATCCAAGTGCCAACCGATAACACTAATATCAAACCACCAACCAATAGAAAACTGATTTAATTGATAAAAAATAAATAATAATAATAATAATAATAATAATAATAATAATAACCTGTTTAATATATATTTTATATTATTTTAATTTTTTAAAATATTTAAAATTTTATTTAAATAAATCAATAAGATAAATCAGAGGTCTTACTAATTTGACATTCGGTATAGTTATTTTAATCTTAGTTGTTGTAAAATGAAAAATGACACTTGTTTCCTCGACAGAGTAACATCATTCAAAAAAGTGAAGAGACAATAAATGAATCTGAACTTAAATATCGTGCAAAAATCCATTAATTGTGGTTAGCCCAAACAAAAGGATCTGACAAGTAGGTTTATTTTCATATTTTCTTTATATAAGGTGAGTAAGCACAGGTCCTGGGGGGAAGGAAATGATGCATCTTACCATTTATATATTTATTTCGTGTCAATATTTTTTATATTATAATTATATTTAAATTATTTTATATTTTATATAAATTTTAATAAATTAATAATTTTAAAAAATATATTTATATGTATATTAAATATTTTATTTATATTATATTTATATAATTATATTTAAAATTAGTAGATGTATTGATATCGAATATTTGGAAGGGATTGGAATGAACAGGATTTTGATAAGATGAAGCTTGTCTTTTTATCAAAATAAAATGAAATCTGTCAGTGTTTCCAGCTTGCTGAAGGGTCCCGAAGGGGTTGGTGAAAACGACAATGTCTGGTAAAAATTTTGCGACTGTAGTAGCGCTTTGTTCCGGACCATGTTCCCATCTCTATCAGAAGTACTAAATCTATCTTTTTATTTCTCATTGGTTCATCAATGGAAAAAAAAAAAAAATTCTTATTGTGAAGATTGAAGAGGAAAATCAGAATAACTTTTTTTTAAAAAAAAACCCTAAGTGGGAAGGGGACAAAGGATGTCCTATACATGTCCTGTCCCTCTGAAAATAAGTTAGATTTAGGAGGAAATATTTTTTAAAGTTTCTGAAATATTACAAAGAAACATGGTTAAGGATTTTGCATGGTTTGGACATAGAATTTTATACTTTTGGAATTTGTGTTGTCTGGTTATAAATATTCAGAGAAGACGGTTAAGGAGTTAAAAAAGGTTCTAAAGGTTCGATTTTTTATTAAAATAATATTTTTTTATTTTTTTATTTTTAAGTTTAGATTTTTTAAAAAAATTAATTTTTAAAATAAGATTTACGATAAAAATCAACAAACGAATGATCGATTTATCAATTGTATATGAAAAATCGACAGAGAAAAATCAGATAATGACCTGTTGATTTCTTATTAAGTTAATTAAAAAATTATTGAGAAATCAAATTCCACAGAAAAAATAGAGGTTTCTTATACAAGGAAGGGGATAAGTTTTTATTCCAACTTTATTTAACAATTTTGTTTTAAGGAGGTAAGTTTCTATGCATAATCATTGGAGGACTCACCGAACAGGCGCGGATAATTGCAAGTCCGTAAATCAGGAAGCAAAAAAAAAAAAGCAACATGGCTTTTCGCATGCACCATCAGATGCATGTAATATATTTCTTTTTCTTTTTACCTAGAATGCACCTGTTATGCAATCTCAATTCTCCTCTGCAGGTGAAGGGAAAAATCCATCCATCAACTTGTGAGGGATCCCCTAAAGAGGCTGTAAACAAAGCTTTAAATGAAAAGACATATTTATCTGAAGAGGAGGATAAACCAGCTAACCAGGAGATGAGCATTCGAAATCCGCATTTGAAATGTCATTTTTTTTTTAAATCAAAGATTTTTTTTTAAAATAAAAATAATTTCTTATACCTCAAGAAATCGATACTTGATATGCTAATTTCTCACCAGCAAGTGAAAAATGTAAGAAATCTTTGAGAAATCAACAATTGAGTTACCGATTTCTCGTATAAATATATGTATATGGAAAATCGATCATTCATTTACCAATTTCTCACTATAAACAACAAAAAAAAAATCTTATTTTAAAAATTAATTGAAAAAAGGCCTAAACCCAAAAATACAAAAAAAAAAAGAGTATTATTTCAATAAAAAAGACTAAAGGTTCATTCATTTTGGATGAAAAAATGTAAATAGGTGATGATTTTAATGTGTTAATGTTTTTTGGAACGACGGAGCTTATGAGACTTTAGAGGTTGTCTAGCAAAGGTTGTAGTGGACTTGATGGTTTTTTTTTCCCTATATCAAAGTCCATTTCAAACTCGACTTATAACTTATAAATTTATTTTATTATTTAAAAATATTAAAATATTAATTTTATAATTAAATTTAAATAAAAAATTTTTATTCAATAAACAATGACTTTAAGTCGGAATTACAATATATTATACCTAGACACAACTTACTACGAGCTGAATTTATCCAGCTTTTGAAGGGGTAGTTTTTAATGTATCTTGCTTCCCATTTGGTTTTTAAAGGGAAGAAAGAAAGTTTGGACGGTAGGTCAAGGTGTTACAACAAAAGTGCCGTGTTGCCTTGGAACCAATGCATCAATAAAAATAAAAATAAAAATATATAATTATATTAAATCTTAATTAATTTATACATAATACATGTATTTTATTTTTATAATTTATTTTAGTAAATGAAATTTAAATTCATGTTTTCAAATATTACGTAAAAATATTAAAAAATGCAACGTGAAAGAAAAAAAATTAAAAGCCTCTTGCCTAAAATAATGACCCATCAATTCATATGTTGGAAGAGTCATTAAACCCAATTTTCATTTTACAAAATAAGTTGTAACCTAAGATAAGGAAATAATTATAGATATTGAGATTCGAATTCTAGATTTACTATATGTCAATTGGCTCCATAAACTAATTGAACAAAGCTTGCTTCCATTAAACCCAATATATTATTATCTATTTCAATGTTATTATATATTTCACATTTTATCTTCTTTGTTATTCAACCAAAGTTGCCTTTAGGGCAGCAAAATTAACTTACTTAAGCATACTTCTTAAATTAATGTAGTTGGAACTGAGACTTAGCTCAATTGGTTCATGTAATCAATTGACATTCAGTAAGTTTAAAGTTCGAATCTTAGATTTATAATTTTTCTACCATCCTCAGACTACAACTTCTTTTCTACCAAAAACAAAAAAAAAATTAATGTAGTTGAACAAATGAGTTACCTCACACTTCCTATTCTATAGTCCGTTAAATTAAGTTTGATCTTTAATTTAATAGTAATAATTCTCTAATTCATTTCTACTTCTTTTTCTATATATATATATATATATATATATATATTGTGGATAGAGTTTTTAAATTACATAAATAAAATTAAGAAGAGCCGATGTGAAAATTTTTTTTAAACTGATAAAAATAATAATTATTGTTTAATAATTCATATTTAATGCTATTGCTTCTGTAGCTGAACAAACACATTTTTTTCAAAATAATATATATATATATATATCTCAGATATACACATTTATTTTGAAACATAATACTAAAATGTAAAAGTTAAATAAATCAAAACAAATTCATACTTTTAACGAGTTTAACATTCGCTTCAACTCTGCCTTTGATTTTAAGTTACTTAGAAGTTAAGGTAAATTTTCAAATATTTTCGAATATTCTATTGTGGGGTTTAATCGAAAAAGAAAAAGAATTAAGGTTAAAAAGAGAAATAAAAGGGGAAAAAAATGGCAATAGGGCAAGTTGCACAATTTTCCAACCAAACTAGAAAGCAAATTGTTTCACAATTTAATATTTTCTATCTGATTTTCAAGACCTTAAAAGCAAATTTAAATTAATTTAATCCAACAATCTTGCCTTTTTGCCAAAGGATATGCCTATAATATAATATAATATAATATAATTAATTAATTAGCTTTAATTTGCAAATAACTTTTTTTTTCTTTTAAAAATCCATGGGACAAAGTACCTGCAGTATTTTGTTTTACGAAAGCAATAATGGTTTTCCAAAATTTTTGCTTACTTTGAAGATTAGGGTTTTTTCCCAATTGGCGAAGCATTTTAGCTTGAAATTTTTCTTTGTTTCCCATTTTAGCACATGTATTACAGTGCATTCCAAGAATCACATCCTGCGCAAGCTGTCTCCCTCATAGGTTATTGATCTGCGGCTTGCAGCAATGTTCAAGAAATTAAACATCCTTTTTTTTTTTTAAAGATTTAATAATTTATATATTTATATTTTGATCGTATTATAATCGTGTTTTACGATATTATATATTTAAATTTTAATATATTAATAATTTATATTATATAAATTTTGATTATATATCCATACTGTATTTATAATTTTTAATATTATATTTTAATTATTTTTTATATTATTTTTATATCGCATTTAGAATTTTTAACCCAAGGTTTTTGTGATGAATTAGCTGATTGACACTAATTAGCTTCCAGCGGGCAGTAAAGCTGCCCAGTCCAGGGACATGATCAAGTACTTTCAATATTATTATTATTATTATTATTATTATTGTTAAACTAAAAGCAAAATGATTAGCAATGTGGAACTAGAAGAAGGCTAGTGCCTGGATCTAAAGGTTCCGAACTTGTTATTCAAATTCAAAGATAAAGATTAAATATGAATATATATTTAATGCATATATATTAAATTTTTTAAATTTTTTTTATTATATTTAAATAATTATATTTTAAATTTGTATTCTATTAAATTTACTTGAAGAGAAGGTTATGCTTCAAGCTATCTCGAACTTATAATTTTTAAAAATTTATTAATAATATTATGCCAATTAAATTAATATTCAACGGACTAACTATAATTATATTAAGCAGCTGCAACGCCCAAATAATAACCAAATATAATACATTTGCCAGCAATACCCAAAATTTGTATTCTCTATGCTACACGAATTTAGTGAAAGTGCTACACTTTCCCATCCTCTTTGGGTTCGGCTTTTAAATTGACTGGTTTGGGTTTTCAAGTAATTCTAATTAATTATTACTATTATTTACCCCAACCCAACTTAGGGTAAACAAGTTATAACATAACTCTAAGCTCAGCTGAGTTTAGAAGGAATATAGCCCAACAATTTGACCCAAGCTAGCCCATGACTCCATTGGTAGGATGAGCCGATAGGGTGCTTCTTAACCCAACATTTTACAAATTTTTTTTTTTAAATTTCTGCGCACGTAAATAATTCGAGAATATATGATATAAATTTACTTAAATGATTAAACTTAAAGTAAAGATTATTATATATAAAATATTGACTTTTGTATATTAAACACTTTTTGACTTGTTAAAAAATAAAATAATCAAATCAACTTTATATTTATTTGTTATATATTTAAATAGCTGATGTGTATAATATTAAGCCTATTAAAATCGTTAAAACAATAACCGAGTCGGCCATGCACGAGGTGGAATGAACAAATTGATTTCTTTCTCAGTATAGTAAAATAAATGTCAACATTTAAGACCTGTTCAACCATCCCAATTCTGAAACGATGCCCTTCAACTTGCTGGACAAAACAGAGTAATTCATGAACTTAATAGGATAAGATCAAAGTAAAATGCCTTTCGGACAACAAACATCTTGCCCTTTGATTTCGGTACAACAATGCTTTAGTACAGGGTATAGACTAAGGATCCACGACAAACTGGCCCGTCAAACACCACCTATTTTGTGGTGTCGGGGAGTGCGAGAATGTAAAGTGCTCTAGAAAAATAACAAATTAAATAAACCCTCCGCAGAAACCCCTCCCCCCCCCCCCCAAAAAAAAAAAAAAAAACCCGAAGCACCGGAACTCTACATGAATTTGTGTTGTAAGAGTATTCATGATACAAAATTCTAGAAAGAAAATACCACAAATCTTCTGCTTCTTTGCCACTGCCAGATTAATACCCTGCATGGCCTACTATATGATGATGACTGCAGTAAACCTGCTCAGGAAAGTTGGAACGAATGCGCCGCCAGCGCAAAATATGGGCAGAACTGAGACAAGAAAATAGCTCCAATCAGACACTGCTCAGCATAACATCATTTAGATATCTATACTAAGAGTGTAATCGAAACATCTATATCCACAAGCTATTTGAGTTTCGATTTGGTCATTATCAAATTAAGCTTAAATTTGAACTATTAAACAAACCAAATTCTAACATCTTAATACTTGATTCAAGTAATTCGCAAGTCTAATCAAATTTTATTATTTACAATAGATTTTATAATATTTTTATTATTAATTTACTATCTTACCTTTATTAGATGTACTTAAAACCCTAAAACCTTTTTTCTTGTCTCCTCCCTCACCAGCCGTTGCTCCCTTTTCTCTCCCAACCAAATACCCAATGTCATCTTCTCTCCAACTACTCTGCCAGAGCTGAGCCTTCTGCCTTCTTTATTGTCCTTGTCTCCAGCTTCCTGCTTGCATCTCCATCTTCTTCCTTCTCATATGCGCATCATTTTTTTTTATTGAGGGAAATGCCATAGTTTGGAAGGGATTATGGGTTTCTTTGGAGAATTGAGTTTTTATTTTATCTTATTTTTTCTCTTTCAACGAGGAACAAAAATAAATACATGATTTTAAAGAACTGAGTTTCTTTAATTTTGTGTTTAAGAGAAATTTGGATTTAGTTTCTGTAAATTTTTTTATTATTATAAAATCTTGAAAAAAAAAACTTTATTATTTATTAAATTTACTTTTAAAAAAGCTTAATTCAAGCTCGAACTCGAATAAACAAGCCTAATCGAATCGAGTTTAAATAATTCAATTTTATCTCGAGTCAAATTAAAGTTTAAAAAGTAACATTTGATCGAACTCAAATCAAATTTTGAGTCGTAGATATCGAATCGAGCTTTAGCTTCTTGCTATTTAGACTCGGCTGGGCTGAATTACAACCCTAATCTATACTACAATCGAAGGCAAAAAATATGATTAACATAAACTTCGAAAGATAGAAGTAGCTCCAGAGATAACTGATCCCTACTCGTTTTAATTAGTTTTATCTTCGCTATCTTTTCATGTGCGTTTTTCTTCTTGTTTTCATGCAGGCGAATCTGCCCAACAACTGGAAGTCAAACTTAGAAAAAGGGAGAATTTAAGATTAATGCAGGATGAAATCTCATACCCATTTATGCCTTCGGCATAAAAAAACATTTGCAGAGATGAGCTTCGATCACTTCATAGGCAAGGTAACTTCCAGATGCGTCTCAAGTAGCCAGCCTTTGCGATAAACAACATTGGTAGTATCTAAGTGGAGATGCCAGTTCATAATCCTCGAACAACCAGGTGGAATACCTTCCATTTGACTTTCGTCTTCCACCAGTTGCTCGATAAATGTAGTTTCCTACATAGAAGAAACAATGAGCAAAGACAAGCATCATGCAGTGACATTTCTAGAGAAATTACATAAGTGCTTCCGTGCGAAAGCATAAAAAACAATAGTTCATACTTGGAAACCCTCCTTCACAGTGTCTAATTGTCGTATTGGGTTTGAGAAGGGGCGTCCCCATCTCTTCCGTTCCCACAAGATAGTGCTGTTGAAAGCAAATCCCGACATATCAACATGAAACCCACGAAGTCTTTTACTTTTCTCATTCGTGTGCCATCCAATTACTCGACTTGCATTGCATACTGGACCTTCCAGAATTGCCTTGTTTTTGCTTTGCACAAACATGGCAACAGGCCAAGTTCCGAATCGGCTACAAAACAAGAAAATGCGCATTATGAATTTGTGTATGTTAGCAAAATTAGAAGACATAAATTACTTTAGAATTACACCATTGAATTGCTCTCTGCGGTCTCTAACATACTGATGAATAAGATAAACTCGGAATTCAATTTATGGTAATCTACGATTGACAAGTTATATCATCCTAAGCTAAGAAATCCACGTAAATAGTTATGGACATCTTCATTAACCTTTTGAAAAGGGAAAGCTTTTAATCAGCTGGTAACAGTTTTAAGTTAATTCCTCATTCAAAATCGCATGACAAACGTAAAATTACATTTCATAAGCAACCAATACTGCAAGATATAGAAGATGTAGGAAATGCTTAAAAGATTGGATCATCGACGATCCAAGCTATTTGCTCGAATGTAGTATGAAAACGAAACTAGATCGAATAACTCGAATAATAAAATGGTAACAGGCTGATTTGATTCATAAATGAAAAGTACTAATGCGTTAGGCGATGGCGATCATTTTCAGATAGTGAATCATCAGCTACAAAACCAAAATCACTTCAATTTTCCATTGCCTGTCTCTAACTAATAGCCTACCAAAACAAGAATGTTAACGGAAACAATTCAACTATTATTAACATCCCAACACATACATTACAAAGACAAAGTTTTACACCAAATTTGTAATCCCCATTGATCTCTAATAACATCTTCTCCCAAAAATAAGTAAATAAAATTTGAATTTAAAGTTACCTGAAGGTTCTCAAGCTTTCAAACAACTCGAGCGTGTAGACATTGTCGTCGTCGGCGAAAAACACGATCCCGTCGAGCTTATGCCGTTCGATATGTTCCAAAGCGGCGTTTCTTTGATGAACACCTCGGTCCTTCAAGTTACTGGAATTGAGCGTGCATACCACGTGCCGGCACATAACCCCGGTTTTCCTCAAAATCTCGGCCGTCTCAAGGGACGCTGCTTTCTCCTCCACCACTATCCAAACCAACGGCGGCTTAACTAACCTCAAAACTTGCCCTAACCTGTTCAAGAAATACGCTTGGAATCCCCGATTATAAGTCGGCGTGACGATGATTAACTGCTTTAACGGCTCGATTAAATCGGCAATTTCATTTTGTTCAAGCAATCTCGCATTGACGCCCAATGAAACGGCAGTAACAATGTGATGTCGAATTGGATGTTGACACGTGGCGGTTTGAGTTAATGGACAGCGAAATCCTTGGCTCGGAGATCGGTATCGGTGTATCCAAACGAAGTAATTCCAAAAACAAACCCTATTACGAAAAAGAAGAGGCACCTCCAAAGAGATCGCCGCCACCCTTTGCGGTACACTGAATTTACGGCGGTGAATAAAACCGGCAAATGCGAAGACGAGTAAGAAGAGGAGAAATGTTTACTGTTTCCATTCGGTAAAAACTTGTTAGACGGAGAGGAGAATCCAGCGCCGTTCTGATACGAACGCTCGTGATATGGTGGCGAGAGAGTTCGTCGGATTGAAGCCATCAGATTAGTTCAAAAAATTAAAGAAAAGAAAAGAATATTACATAATCGGATCTTTAAGAAAGGGAAAAGGCTGAAATCTGGAGAAGTAAAGTACGGAGGCTAAGAGCTTCTTCGTCTTCGTCTTCGTCTTCGTCCTCCAGGCTGGGTTTAATTTTCATTTTTATTTCCATTATTAAAATTATGCGTAATCGAAATATATCATTTACAAATTACAAAAATTAGTCCATACTAATTCTGAATTGCGTAATTAAATTATCAAATAAAATTTATAATTTTATATTAAAATTAAATAATCATAGTAAAAGTAATTTACAAATGAAATACGCTGCAAAATACGGAATACTAAACACGAGGCGAGTTATGATGTGGAAGTGCATTGCTGGCATCATTAGTTATTGCTGCTAGGTGATGTGGCATTTTTGCTAATCATTAGGTAATATTTCCAAATAAGATCAAAACGTAACAGTTTAGCTGTACTTACAAAACTACCCACTTGTTTTGCTTTTATACCTGTATGAGCTTTTACTTAACAAATGTTCATAGATAATTAATATTTATTTAATTAAACTAAAAAATTATGTATTAATTACATTTTTAATATAACCACTTTAATCAACGTTATTGATTAACATTTTTCTTTGAAAAAAGTGAACTTATTAGTTAGACATTGGAAGAACAAAGGGAATATTAATTAGTATTTAATGATACTAATTAAAATGATATTTTAAAAAATAAATTTACGATCAATGCATTGTTTTCATTGAACAAATGTAAAAAATCCGAATAACTTTTGACAATGGCTGCTAAATGCTGCATGTGTATAACTTTGTAGTCAGATATAACTTTGCTCGCATTGCATGTTCTAAAAGGCAGCCATGCATGTTTTCATTTTTCGGCACAACCTGTGTGATGAAAACCACTCCAAGCAGACCTTTTCCTTTTTTTTTTTTCCCCTGAAACCACTAAAAAAAAACCGAACATCAATCTGTTTAATACTTGCCCAATGTGAGAGCTTTTGATTCATATGATGTCTGTGTTTCAGGCCCCGTATCTGTTGTGGAATTCTCTCTTCACTACGACATTCGTTTTGAGGGCCATGAGAGTAAGAGAGTGAAGCTGACATTGCTTGGCATTGAAGCCAACATATATATATATATATGTACTTAAATACGGTGCTAATGTTGTTGTTTAAAACGGTTATTATCTTCATGGGTATAGGTGGAGGTAGGTATTGTGTCTCGAAAGGGATGTGTTAATGGAGATCAGATGACACTGCAGATGCAAGAAAGGGAACACTGAGGGAGACAATTACGCATTCCAATTGTAACTATTTAATTTTTTATGCCTTTTCTCGCTACATCGAACAATAGATTTTCGTTTTTTGCTGTGTTTGTGCGACTGCTTGCCAACCCTACTATCATTCTTCACCTCCTTTCCCAGAACAATTAGAGCAGCTTAACTTTTTCAACTTTTGTTTTTTTTCTTATTTTGCACGGTCTCTGCCCTTGATCGGCTTCAAGAATCAGTTTTGCTTCGTTTTCTATTACTTTTCCAACACTATCAAATTCCTTAAAACATTATTAAATTTACGTTCGTTATATAGCGATGCGTTAAGTAACGTTTTTAATACCCTCGCGATATCAGAACCATTTTCTGGACGAAATCCTTGATTTAGAACTATAAGTCTTCCCTGAAATCCATACCCTTCTCTCAATGTCAGAATCCATGTGTCTTCGGCTCGATAAGTTGCTATAGATGAGACAAACACAAATTGACAAATGTTCACCTCAGATTAAAAGAATTATACGCTAATTTCACAATTTGAAAATTATGAACCCAACCCAGTTTCGAGTTTAGCATATCTAATTGGGAAATGGGTTTTCCCAGAGGTAGATCCCTAGTTCTCAGATCACAAGAAATGACTAAACGACGACAATGATGATAATGATGATGCGGAGTTTAGGCAGAATTTTATATGCAACAGTGACAATACCTTTCAGGATTTGACACTATGACAAAGATGATATGATATTACTTGGCAGGGAACTCTCGAACAAATTCATAGATTCCATTTTTCCCTTCCTAAAAAAGGTTGATGTTTACTTGGTCTTAATAAGAAAAACACAGCTTGATGGAACTTGAATGAGATACCCATGCATCATGGTTGGACAAGAAATGGGCAATTACAAGATTTTCCTCTCGGTGATGTCATTTGGTGTGTAAAGGAGAAGAGGGCTTGAGGAAGAAGAAATCATATTGAAGGACGTTCAAGGTTGATCTCTGAGGCGCATTTCAAATTTAAGTCAATATAGGTAGGAGGAGAGAAGAATGCAAAGGATGTTAGGATAAAGAGAGAGTGTACCATTGGTTAGTTTCAAAGAAGATTTTTTTTAATATCTGTTTGAATGGCCTATCAAGTGTTACGTGTTATTCTTTAATTGAAAACTGAATTTGAGAGGCATAAGCGATCTTTCTTGAGGATTAGTAAAAAGAATTATAATTTATATGCTCTAGCGATAAGAGACCTGTGTTGGTTATGAGATGTCAAGTCATATGAATTTCGAAAGCCTGAGAGACAACCACGTATTCTTCCAACACTAGCATGGAGTGCTTTACTAGTGGGCCTCCTAGATATAAATTTCGCCCAAAACAAAAATACTTGATATTTTCCTCAAGGAATAGATTCCAACCAGCAGCAACTTATCTTGGTGCTAAGGAAGTAGCTAGTGTTGGGACTAATTCTCGAATCAAAAACACTTGAGAGACTTTCACCAACATTTCCAGCCGCTGGGCAGATTTTTCATCAAAAAAAATTGTCTACTGATTTTTAAATAACTTGTCTCATCTAGTATTCAATGAAAGCTACAATATACCTTTCTTTGTTTTGCTTTGGACAAACTTCAGTGAAAGCTACAATATCTGTTACCGTTACATTTATTTATGTTGCCATCATGAATAAGCAAAAACATAATGCCTAAACTCCTTGAGACAGCCTACTATAAATCCGAATGACATTAAGAAGAATGAACCGTTTAAAACCTCATCTAAGAAAATTATAAGAAAGGCTGAAAACGCAGTCCACTTTGATATTTGAATCAATGAATGAGATTATCATATTTCAAACGCAGTGGCCCTATGCTTGACAAGCTGATATCCCCATTTTTTTAGTTCCAACTAGATAAAACCATCAAACCAAAAAAGTTTAACAGAGGCTATGCTTGACAAGCTTGAAGAAAGGGCCATATGGGATCTTTGCTTGCTCGTAGGCTAACGTCAATTTTCAGCCCATTTGTTTTCAGCTCCAAGATTTCACATTCATTCTTTACAAGTGGGCTCGAATCTATTAATAAATTCAAATAGACTTAGGATGTTATAGTCATCCTAATCCTATCTTTCAGAAAAAGAAAATTGTCCAAACCCATTTTTAATTTAATTTAATTTTTTGTATTACATATATTTATTATTTATAATTAATAAAAAAAATAATAAATTTATTTTATAATTAAATTTAAATAAATTTTTTAATTATTAAATATTAATTTAGATAATAATAAATCAGTGTGAATTGACAGAAAGCTTGCTGATGATCCAAAGCAAACGAACGAGTAGCCGTGCCTACCTCTAACATCCTAAAGCCTAGCTTTTTTGTATCATAATGAATAATAAAACTCTTTATTTTTCTTACTTTGGGTATTATATATTATTTTCTTTCTTAATTTGTATCATTAAAGTCGTTGTGGAGCATTGAATGTTGACTAAGTTATTATTGCGAGAATAATATGAATGTAAATAAGAGGTTTTAAGGATGGCATAAAAAGATAATTAAAAAAAATATTTTTTTATTTTTATTTTAATTATATTAAAAAAAATATTGTTATTAATTTAATAATATTAAAGATGAATGTTATCTTTAATATTTATCAAAGATATGATTTTAGAAGATAATTTTTTATTCTTAAAATTTTTAAAAGTAATTTTTTTATCTTTCATAAATAATTATATAGTGATAATAGTCGAGTTTGGATAGTGATTTTTATGCATTAACACGAGCATGGTAACACCTTTTTCTTGGTCAAATCTAATCAATTAGAACATGGAAAATTCTCCATCCAATATAAGATACATACATATATATATATATATATATATATATATATATGGATGCCCAATGAATGGATTGGAGATAACTGACTATCGTGGAATTAAATATGATGTTTTCTTTCTAAAATGTTTAACAACTAAGATAATTAATTAGGATGCAATGCCCAACATTTATCAAGAGTAGTTAATATATTATTTTAAAAAATATTTTTATATTTAATGTATTATTTTTATTAAATGTAAAAAATAATATATGAAAACTTCTATTTGTCCCTTCATATTTGTCTTTTTTCTAATGTGATAACAATTTATTGGTTTAAATATAATATCTAATTTATTAATTAATCACCTTTCCCACGAATGGCTAGACTCTATCTTTGATATTGTATGTCATATCAAGTTTGAGACAAAATTGATTAGTAAGTAGTATTATTTCTAATGTTAAATAAAATTTTTTTAAATATCATCTATATATATATATGTATATTGATTAACATTTTCTACTTGTTAAGGTATAATTATTGTTATAGATAGCTAATGTGAGTTGATTAAGTTAATTGAATATTTATTATCATTTTCATAAGTATCAAAAGTCGAGTTTTTTCAAATCTCACTGTATCGATAATTGATAAGTTCTATTATTAATTTTCTTTGAGACCAATGCCAATATTTAGTCACCTAAACAGAATTGTATCCAATAAATATATTGTTATGAATAAATCAAGATTCAAAATGAGGTATAAATGGGTTTTGGCTTTTAGGAATTTTCCATGGTGAATTATGAGCCAATGAATGATATATCAAACTTCTCGAGGTTCAAACTTTTTTATCAATAATTTCATTTTTTGTTCCTTTTTCACTTGACATTGATGACATTTCTTGATTTGATTTTCCCCTATAATGGTCCCGGCGGCCTTTGGTCAAGCTCTCTCATAAGGACCATCTCATTAAAAGGTTGAAAGATCATAGCATTTTAGCTAATGCTCTAATAATTTTGGTGCCATAAATTGATTATTTTTTATTATTTTTTTATATTATCATATTTGAAATTATTAGGTCTATATTGAAGGGACCAAAACGACAATTATAAAGTTATTTTCTAGACCAATAGAAAGATTAAAGCTGCTTTAAATATCCGGAAAATAAGAAAAAAAAAAAGGAAGAAAAAAGCTACGGGTCAAAGTGAAATGTGAGACATGGAAAAGTCGAAGGGATGAAAAGTGGCGTTAAAGTTCTTTAACGAAGTGGGTTTAGTGAGACTGGAAATTATTACTATTTGATAAAAGCAAAAGATCAGAGCGATGAGGAGATGGGATATGACACAACATGCACTTG
This sequence comes from Adansonia grandidieri, assembly GCA_038382065.1. Classification (NCBI taxonomy): domain Eukaryota; kingdom Viridiplantae; phylum Streptophyta; class Magnoliopsida; order Malvales; family Malvaceae; genus Adansonia; species Adansonia grandidieri. The sequence continues at coordinate 1,364,303 of JBBYHK010000017.1, read as the reverse complement.
AATTATATTTCTTAATATAGTGTGCCAAAAAGGAATTCAAACCCCATGAATCTGGACACTCTAAATGGCCAAATCAAGAACACAAGAACCACAATGTCAAAGCCGACCTGATTGATGGGAGACAAGTGAAAGTGTTGATAAAATTTGATAAGGAATGGAAAATTGGACCTTATAATCTCCATTAGGTTGGATTACGGATTATCTTTTAGTTAAAATTTTTATAAATTTAATTTAATTTATTTTAAATTTAATTTTAATAATAAAAATTTTTATTTAAATTTAATTATAAAATATATAAATATTAATATAAAAATAATATTTTAATATTATTATAAATAATAAAATAAAATTTTGAATTGATTTAAATTTAATAAAAAATTTAATGTAAATTATAATCTAATATGGCTCGGCTCATGAAGAGACTTAATTGTAATCATCTGTGTTCGTTTTTCTTTTTTACAATTTTTGTTGGCAAATATTTACCTGTTTTAATTGCTGATTGTATTGGCATTTTTGGCTTTGGTTAAGAGTACAATCTGATGGTCAATCATAGATCTTGTCAAGTGCAACCAATTCAGTTTCGATGCTCTTATCTCTCACATGAGAAGCTTGCAGCAATTAGGAAATTTTAATGAAAAAATTTACATAAAATAATTGTTAATTTCCATAATGCTTTGAGCTACTAATGCTCGGCTATGTTGCTAGCTAGTTTCTACTTAATTGGGATGCCTCCTTCTGTTGCACTCTCTTAAAAAAAAATTTGAATTTTATTTGAAATAATTCAATCATAAAATGATATTTTTATTTATTTATTTTTATCGTAGGTTTAGCAAACTCGCTCAGCATAACAATTAATTTTATATATAATATTTATAAGTCTATTTCATTAAAATAAAGCATACACCATAACATTAAAATCGACCTATCCACGAGCTTAGCTCTCCTCTGGCTTGACTTGAATGATATGCTTGTTGTCAATTCGTGTAAGTTTAGATCAGTTTAAATTAATATTTAATAATTAAAATATATTTTTTATTTAAATTTAATTATAAAAAATATTAATATTAATATAAAATAATTTTTTAAATTTTTTATTAATAATGAATAATAACTATGAGTAATCTGGATGGATTGAATCGAATTTAAACCGAAAAAAATCTAAAATTTTTTGGTCCGTAAACATTTTAACTATAAAATTATTTATTTTCATTTATTTTATTCAATTAGAACAGCTAAATTTTTATAATATTAAAGGATCACTCGAATTGTCAATTAATTATTGATAGGTTGAAGTTGAATGCTTTTTTATTTTTTATCAACATTTCAAAGAATATCTTTGAGAGATTGAATGATTGTTCCCCCCATAATTTCGTTTTCCGTAGTCAATGAGCCATCCACATCGTGGGTACCCTACAAATGAGACTGAGCCATTGACCGCTGACCATTGACATCTTGCATGGTGGTTTGATTATAAGATTATGAATTTTATTATGAATATATTTAGTTTATTATAGTAATATAATTATTTGATTAAAATAATTATTTTATAAGATATTTGATTATGATTTTATTCTGTAAAATTATTAAATATTATATTGTACTCCTTCATAAAATAATTATTCTAACCTTAAGTAGAATAAAAAATTACTTTAAGATATTTGAATATTTTTCGTCAAGGATTCGAATCTCATAATATTTTATTCCACCAAATCAAAATACTGTTGTAGCTGTTCTATTCCGGCTTCATTCCATTCCCACATAATAAGTATTTCGTTATAGCTCTATTTCATTTTAATAAACCAAGCATACTATTAGATTCCTTATACAACTCGAATATAATATTAAATAAAACATATCGCATCAATTGTATTTAAAATTATTATATGAATTTATTATATTTTTAATTTTATTAAATGTGTTGTGTTCGCAAGGGTTAATAGTTAGATAGCCTAGAAAGAAAGTTAAAAAAAAAAACAGAAACTTTTTTGCAAAAGTGTTAATGGCCTAAGCTCTAATCCAATTAAGTTTGGATTAATTATTAATAAAATATTAAAATATTAAAAAATATTTTTATAATAATATTTATATATTTTAATAATTAAATTTAAATAAAATTATTTTATTATTAAATAATAATTTGGGTTAAATTGAATTAATTCGAATTAAAAAAAAACATGGCAATAGGATTTTCAATAAACAATTTGTTATATTATACGTTAATTTATATATTAAGCTATTCTTTATTTTTCAGCTCGTTTTAATTTTTTTATTTATTTTATAAGATAAAGTCTACGGAATAAAACATGTTTTAGAAAAAAAAACAATTACATACAAGTTATGCTTATGAGATTTTATTGTATACAAGTATTATTCTTAATATTTTTTTTATATTTAATGATTTATCAAGAAATGGATATTAATGCAAGCTCTTGAGACTAGACTAATGATGTTTAAGCTTTTATTTATGAAGCAAGCAAGTAATCTCCTAAGTTTAAATACAGATATACATGAGTTAAACATGTATTTATTTGATCTTGAAATAAATTTTTGGAACATGATTCAATATAAAAAATATTATTTGATAATTATTTAGTGTTTATGACAATATTTTCATGTTTCATAACTGTTCCTTTGACTTGTAATCACACTATCTATAGCTTATACGAGGAGAATTTATGTTCCAATCTTGTTCTTATATGGTCTTAATCAAGGATTCTAAATAAGATGAATATTGATATAACACAAATCATATTTATTATCTTAAATAATAAATATTGCTAGATGTTATTCATAATTTACAAATATAAATTAATTAATTAAAAATCAATGATAAATTCGAAATAATATTACATATTTAAAAAATCCTTGCATGGATTGCTGATTTTTGAAGTATTATCTTATAAGTTATGGACTGCTGCCTCCTTAATTAATTTTAGAAAAAGAAAAAAAGACAGATTTGCAAAAATCGTAAAAGACCAAATTTTAATCTTACTAGAAACCATGTAAAAATAAATTAAACATTATTATGCAAACAATAAATATAATTAGATATTTTAAAAATTATAATACGACGTATTAAAATTTACTTAAAATTTATTTTTAACAAATAACAATTATTACATGAGTTTTTAAAATTTAAAAAATTATTTTAATGAGAAGACTTGTTCTGCTATATATTTTATTTTTTTAATTAATTTTTTTAGATTTGTAAAATTTAAGATAAATGGATAAAATAATTTCACTTAAAACTTTTCCTATTTTTAAAGTCAAGGTCTTCCACTATCTTTTCGAGACACCACAAGTCATAATCTTTTACATAAATAAATAACTAGTGCAAACCCCACTTTTGACACTTGGAGGCAGTCAATCCCTGTGGGGCTTGATTATATATAGTAATTCGTATATTTATATTATATTTTTATGATTTATTAAGTGATAATTTTATTTAAAATAATTTATAAAATTTTAATAAATAAATAATTTATATTATATAATTTTTAAAATATTTAATTATTTATATTATATTTGTATTATTTTTTATATTATATTTATATTAATTGTATTTTATTTGTTTCACATATATTTATATTGTCTCATTAGATCCGGTGTTTATTTATTTATTATTATTTTTTTTTGAGGTTGGTTGGACTGGGAATTGCATTTCCCACTGATTGCCAAGATCATAGATTGAGATTTGGGACTTGGACGTCCACCCACAAAGTGAAAGCTTTACTCTTTTAGTATTTGCCGTTGTATCCCTTTTCATTCATCATAAAATCTTATTTACACCCTTGGCCAAGCTATTTGTGGGCATTTATCATTTTGCATAATTATATTTCAGGGTTTTTCAAAGTATCAAATACTTGTAAATTAATAGCCAAATCAAAATAATTTATTAAAAAAAAAATCTTTTTTTAACACCTTTGAACATGATTTTTGTTGTATTATTTTAAAAAAACTTTTAATTACGTGATATTACTTGATTCACTAATAATGTATAATTATAGATATTATAAATGTGTCAAATGTAAACTTCATTTGTTATCTCATAAAACTAAAAGAGCTTGAATATCACCTTAGGAAGTCACTAAATCTTTAGAAATTTCATAAGAGTTGGATTAACTTTAAAAGATGTCTAAAAGGGGCATTAGAAAGACTAACTTTTGATATTAGTAGCTTATTTTTAAGTTCTTTTTGTCTTCTAATGGTATTAAATTTATTCAGTAGCCCGCTCAATATGGATCATTATTTATTGATTAAAATGATATTTTTATTCAAATTTAAAATTTAAAATATATTAATATTAATATAAAAATAAAAATAATTTTTTAAATACTTTTGTGATGACTTGCAGCGCTGTTTATGGGAATGATTTTGGATCCATGCTAACCCTGTGTGTAAACACAATCCACACTCTAGCTCAGGGGCTAATGTTTAAGGAGACAACGATCTTACATTAATTAGCTAATGATATAAACTATGACTTATAAAGCAAAAGTCAACCTTACTCTATTGAGGTACTTTTTGTGGACAAAACTATGAGATCCGATAGGCCATTGCAGACACTACTTTTAAGTTAAGTGTTAATCTCTATAATTTTAATATATTTTAAATAATTATTTAAATCATCAAACTAGGTAAATTAAAACTTAAATATAAATTTAAAAATTTTTAAAACCGTGACTCGATTTAACTCAATCTATGATCAAATTTATTTGTTACTCCCTTCCACTAATAAAAAGGTCAAAAAAATTTTCACCACTTTTACAAAATCGTCCTTTTGATTTTACATGTGAAATGCCCTAGTCAATGCTTCTTGATAACATTATTGACATAGTGGGGACACCCTTAGTCCAATGTTTGAACTAGAAGATAAGATCAACCAAAACTTTAGATGCAAATACAAATTAATAATTTCAAGTAGAAAAAAAAGATAAATGGTGCTTCCTTTTGAGACATTTAATTAGAAAGTTGTGTAGGTTTATCATAATATTTAGTTTAAAATTTTAATTTAAACAAATTAAAACATACAACTATGAAAAATCAAGTAAAATAAAATGTCCAACCCAAATCATTTATTAGACAATGTCAAAAGAAAATAGTTCTAAATGAAATAAATTTTCCTCTATTTCTTTTTGACATTTATTTTTTGAATTTTTTTTTTTATAATTTTCTAACATTCATTTTCTCTTTAATACCAAAATCAAATTCCTCTTGAAAGTTCTTCTTTTTTAAAATGCAAAAAACAAATTTTAAAATAAAGTCTCTTTTAAATCAAACTCTAAAATAAATTCTAAATCTAATGTTTCAAAAGAGTAAAAAAGGGTCTACAAAAAAAAAATTAATTCTTTATATGGCTGCAAAACATAAATAATTAAATAAATGAACAGTGACAGCTGATAAAAGCTTTTGCTGTTCCAAACAAATAATGTGCTTTTTCCCATTGTTTTTAGAATTTTATTACAAAACAACGACCGTTATAACTAAAAAATTGAAAACAAAGCCCCCTGTAATAACTCCCTCCAATTATAAATCATAATTTGCCTTTTTTTTCTGACCAAGCCAGACATTCCCTTCCTTATTCTTAACAATGTTTTGCACAGTAAAGCAAATTTAATGTTTGTTTTTAAAATCCCACTACCTTGAGTTCAATCTTGTCCTTGTTTTTCTTCGAACCCTTGGAAATTCTTCCCTTTTTCTTGATCAGATTCAAACCTCCAGTATGTCAAAAGGCTGTTCTAACCGGCAAATTGTTGGCTCTTTATGTTTCATCTTCTGTTTCTTGTTACCTTATCATGTAGAATCTGATGAACTCCAGATATTGTTGAACCTGAAATCTGCTCTTAATGAATCAAGCACCAATGTTCTTGATTCATGGGAGGGTGCCAATTCGATTTGCAGCTTCAATGGAATCACTTGCAACGCTGAAGGGTCGGTTAAGGAAATCGAGCTTTCGAGTCAGGAGCTGAAGGGTGTTATTCCGTTGGATTCAATATGCCAGCTTCAATCCTTGAATAAACTCTCGTTGGGTTACAATCTATTGTATGGTGAAATCACTGAAGATTTGGGTAATTGTTTGAAGCTTCAATATTTGGATCTCGGAAACAATCCTTTCACTGGTTCGTTTCCGGATATATCTGCTCTCAGTAAATTACAGTATCTTTACTTGAATGGAAGTGGATTTTCTGGCATTTTTCCATGGAAATCACTTGAAAACATGTCCGATCTTGCTGTTCTTAGCCTCGGGGACAATCCTTTCAATAGAACTTCGTTCCCTAATGAGATTCTGAAGCTGAAGAAACTGAATTGGCTTTATTTGGCGAATTGCAGCATTGACGGGAAGATTCCTCCAGCCATTGGAGATCTCACTGAGCTTATAGAATTAGAACTCCAAGACAATAATTTGTCCGGCGAAATTCCAGTGGAGATTGGCAAGCTTCACAAACTCTGGCAGCTCGAGCTTTATAACAACGAACTGACGGGGAAGCTTCCGGTTGGATTGCGAAATCTGACAAAGCTTGAATATTTCGATGCCTCAGCCAACCATCTTGAAGGAGATATTTCGGAAGTGAGGTATTTGACGAACCTGGTAAGCCTGCAACTCTTTGAGAACAAGTTTACAGGTGAGGTGCCGTCCGAGTTGGGTGAATTCAAGAAGCTGGTGAACCTGTCGCTCTACACCAACATGTTAACGGGTCCTTTGCCTCAAAAGCTCGGTTCTTGGGCTGATTTCAACTACATCGATGTGTCGGAGAATTTCTTAACTGGTCCAATTCCTCCGGACATGTGCAAGAAAGGAACCATGAGAGCTGTCCTTATGCTTCAGAACAAGTTCACTGGTGAAATCCCGGCGACTTACGCAAGTTGTACCACTCTAAAGCGGTTTAGAGTAAGTAACAACTCGCTCTCGGGGATAGTCCCGGTTGGAATATGGGGATTGCCGAACGTAGATATAATTGACATTGCTTACAATCAATTTGAAGGTCCAATTACATCTGATATCAAGAACGCAAAAGAATTAGATATACTGTCAGCTGAATACAATCGGTTATCAGGTGAGTTGCCCGAGGAGATTTCCGAAGCTACATCTTTGGTTAGGATTGAGCTAAATGACAATCAGATTTCAGGGAAAATCCCACATGGAATTGGGGAACTGAAAAGGTTGAACAGCCTTAAATTGCATAACAACATGTTATCTGGTTCTGTACCAGAGTCATTAGGTTCTTGTTCCTGCATCAGTAACATAAACATGGCTAATAATTCTCTTTCTGGCAAAATCCCATCATCTTTAGGATCTTTGCCGACGTTGAACTCTTTGAATTTGTCTCGAAACCAGCTTTCCGGTGAAATTCCAGAGAGCTTGTCATCGCTCAAGCTGAACCTTGTTGATCTATCCTATAACAGGTTAACTGGTCCTATACCACAAGCTCTCTCTATTGAAGCATATAATGGAAGCTTTTTCGGAAACCCTGGCCTTTGCAGTTCAACTATCAGATCTTTCAAGCAATGTCCACCGGATTCGGGCATGTCTAAAGATGTTCGCACGCTTACAGTATGCTTTGTTCTAGGCGCAGCGATCTTGCTTGCTTCTCTTGGATGCTTCATATATGTAAGGAGATCCGAAAAAAGCCACAACCGTTCTTTGAAGGAAGAATCTTGGAATGTTAAGTCTTTCCATGTTTTAACTTTTGCTGAAGATGAAATCCTTGATTCCATCAAGCAAGAGAATCTGATTGGAAAAGGAGGGTCCGGGAACGTATACAAAGTAATGCTTTCCAATGGTGTTGAACTCGCGGTGAAACACATACGGAACACAGACTCTGATAGCTGCAAAAAGAGCCAGAATACTACCCTGGTCCTCAGCAAACGTGACAGAAAAGAAAAGGAATTCGACACGGAGGTGCAGACATTGAGCTCAATAAGACATGTCAATGTGGTGAAGCTTTACTGCAGCATCACTAGTGAAGACTCATGCCTGTTGGTCTACGAGTACTTGACTAATGGGAGCCTGTGGGATCGTTTGCATACCAGTAGGAAAATGGAGCTTGATTGGGAAACTAGATACGAAATTGCAGTTGGGGCAGCTAAGGGACTAGAGTACCTTCATCACGGATGTGAAAGGCCAGTGATCCATCGCGATGTCAAATCTAGTAACATATTGCTGGATCAGTTCTTGAAGCCCAGAATTGCTGATTTCGGACTTGCCAGGATTGTTCAAGCCAATGGTGGTAAAGACTCCACCCATGTCATTGCAGGCACCCATGGCTACATAGCTCCTGGTATGCTACTTTATACTATTTACTCTTTCAAGTTCCTTTGGTTTATAAGAACCAAGAATATACATTAAGCATTCATCGATTCATCGATTATTTTTATAGATTCTGTTTGTTAATAGTAAAATGTTCGATTCCGTAGAATATGGTTTCACCAACAAAGTGAACGAGAAGAGCGATGTGTACAGCTTCGGAGTGGTACTGATGGAGTTAGTGAGTGGGAAAAGACCAATTGAGCCAGAGTTTGGAGATAATAAAGACATAGTGACTTGGGTCAGCAGCAAACTAAAGAACAAAGAGAGCGTTTTAAGCATAGTGGACCCAAGAATCCCTGAGGTTTTCAAAGAAGATGCTGTCAAGGTGCTGAGGATCGCCATTTTGTGCACCACCAGGCTACCGGCCCTTAGACCCACCATGAGAAACGTCGTTCAAATGCTGGAAGAGGCTGAACCATGCAAATTAGTCGGCATTGTTATCAGTAAAGATGGTGACCAGAAGAAAATGGAAGCAATGTTGGATTCTGCTGCTGAGAAGTTCAGTCTACAGTTTTAAAATCTTGTAACATTTGGTAGTAGCATTGTCGTAACGTATGAAGGTAATTTGATCAGCTTGTGATTAGGTTGTAAAATATTTGCTAAGAGCCTGGCATAAGCTGTTAAGCTTTGTAATCTTAGATATTAGAACAAATAATTTTCCATGATGCAGGTTAATCTCCAAGGGAAAATTTACAGGTGCTTCCCTTGAATGAGGCAAGAAATGCTAATTCCCTCACCTTAAGTAATGGCAATATAATATCCGAAGCGTTCATGCAATTATTCTTTAAGGCATTTTCAGACTTTAACAGAGTTTCACTTAAAAAAGCCTTCAGCTGTGTTTTAGTCAACACGACCATATAATCTAAACTCTAAAGAACACTAATTCCTAAGGGGTTGCGTCCTCTCCAAATATCTGAAAATTATTTTTAGTCCAAACGAAGCAATTTTGTCTGCCGACTACTTTTAGCTGACCAATCATGCAATAAAGAAAGTTGAATTATTCCTTAAGCCTAAGTTTGATTTTATCAAAGGCTGACTCATTATATTTGAGTTTGTGGTGAATATTGAATACGAAATATGTATTTGATATGAATATATATTTAAAATATTTAAAATTTTTTTATGTATTTTGAGGATCGTATTTTAATATCATTTTAAATATATTTTAAACATGAATATTAAATATAGATATTTAAGAAAAATGAAAATCCAAAGTAACAAATAAAGAAGGCAAAAAAAAGTTGGCGTTAAATCAACAGCAAATAAAGAAGCAGACATAATTTTAACAATTTGTTGAGCATTTTACCTAATAGATTAGATAGTCATATATCTTACTCCATTAAAATGAAAATTGATAGGATAGTAGAACATGTACAATATTTTATTAATTACAAAGTTAAATTTATTTAAATATTTGAATATTTTGACTCCATTTTTAAGCATGACAAGTACTAATAATAGACTCACTTGAAAGATTATGTTGCAGCTCTAGAGTATTGTTCAAACTATATATAATTAGGTTTTCATTATAGTATTGAAGAATCCAAAAAGACCAGAGACATCCCAAACCCTTATATTAATGCATGATTCTTATTAAAATTAGGATGGGTTGGACATATTGCTCAACTATTGACCTTGCCATCTCCATCCTCTAACATACACCTTTCAAAATGCATTTTGAATCCCTTTTCTCAAGAAATTTGACAAAAAAAACGTATATTTATATATGTAGATATTTATAGGAAAAATCATATCATACATTGTCAGTGAAATAAAATATATATTTATATATGTAAATGTTCAAATAAAAAATAAGATCATGCATCATTAGTGAAATTAAAAAGATGAGTAAGGAAATTAGAACAACAACATGTATCTTCAGGAATATATTTTAAAAATATAATAAATTAATATAAGAAAAAAAGGACACATGTTAATAGTAGTGTAATGGAAAAGGAATAAACTCGAAGATAATTTATTCATGTAATTATCTTTAAAAAAATAACATTCAATAGATTTAAATTCAAATTTAATATTTATAATCTCTTTTCTTTTTTCCATATTAGCATCCATTGTAAATAATAATAATAATAATAATAATAATAATAATGATAATATTGATAATAATAGAAAAGGAATGGATAGGCTTGAGTTGGGTTTTGGTCCTAGGTCTAAAGACATAAACAAACCCACAAATTGATGGTTATTATGGGCTAAGATAATAACCGAAAAAGGGTTTGTGGGCTTAGATGCTAAAAGAAATATATTGTAAGCCATTTATAAGAAACAATGGAAAGACTAAATGATAGAATAATAATAATAATAATAATAATAACAATAATAATAATAATAATATGACAATTTAATTAAAAGTCTCCAAAAGAATTACTCATAGGGAGAAATTGACTATGCATAGGACGCTAATACTGTTATGCTTGATCACTAACCAAACTATTTTAAATAAATAATAAAAAAAGCAAAGTGGATGAACCAATAATAATTTTCTAATGTCATGGTAAACCCTTTATTTCCACTTTGATTATGCCTTTTTTTTAATTACAGTAGTTTATTATCATGATCAATTTTTTACTCAAAACAGTAGTCACAGTTCAAATTTATTATCTGTAAGTAAAATCTTTATATTCCATAAAGAGGTTTAGCAAAATGATGCATATACATATTTTTTAATATACATTTAAAAAATAAAAAAATAATTTAAAAAATGATATATATCTTTTAATTTTGTTTGTAAAATTTAAAAAAAAAAATCACTATTAATATGTAAAAACAAAATTATATAATTATATAATCATATGTCTATATATGTATAAACACTGCATAAAAAATTTTTTAATTACAATGGGGAGCATTGGTATAACTTAATAAACGATAAAATGATTATACCATGGAGTATTGACTCATTTTTTTTTTCCAAAATAAAATGATTATAAATTGAATCATAGGGCAAACCAAAATAACCCTATTCTATAATCCCAAGAAGTGTTGATCATCCAAATAATAATCTTCTTCTCCCTTCTTTAACCTAAAATAAAATATTGTTTGCTAATTTTTGGCCTTTGGCCTTAATCACCAACTTTGGTTTGTCTAGTCATGAAGAAAATGGTTGTCAATTTCAGCACAAAAGGCAAAAGATTATTTAAGCTTTAATTTTGCACTTACCAATTACTATTATTTGCTCCTTAAAAGAAATTAAAAAAAAAAAAAAAAACTTATAAGGAATAGTCATCTCACCTATTCAAGTATCGGATAATCGGTTTAATCTGATAGGTTTTATCTGTACTGAATTGGATTTGTGTAAACATTTTAGTAAAATTATACAAAAAAAAAAAAATTAACTTAGATCCTATTCAAATTACTATTTATATAATTAAAAAATAATATTTTATTTAAATTTAAATTTAACTACAATTATTAATATAAAAATATTTTTAATTTTTTAATATTATTTTAAATAGTAAGTAGATTTTTAAACTATTTTAACTTGACCTGTAAACATTTTTGATTAAATATTGAAGCAAATTTCAAGATGCCAAATCAACACTAAACACTTTTTGAACACTGGGCATCTGTGCTTTGCTTTTCATCATTCAACACATCTATTCTCTAATCTAATCCAACTGGGAGATTCCCAATATTAGCATTCAATGGCATATGGGCGAAATTTGCGTAATAGACTGAAACAATGAGAACTTTATAAGCTTGTCCAGTGTCCGAACTTAATTTTCATAGTTTGTTAGAGCATCTTTTACCTCGTCAGATAGTTGCACTACATGCAGATCATTTGGCAGACCTAGGTTTTTACACTTGTCAAATTTACATACACCTGAACGCAACTCACAATCAAATATAAATAGATGAAGTAAAAATTCGACTCGAGGTAAAAGAATATAAGGATTATTTGAGATTTATCATATAAGATTCTTTGATATTTTATTTGTTTTAAACATCGAAGTATGCTCCGAACACCAAATTCTGATATCCATCAACAATTTTGAATTAATCCAAGACAAACAAAAGGGTCAAAAGGAAAAAAAAAAGAAAATTCTTGAATCGTTACCATATATACCATTTTCCAGCATTTCCATTTTTCCTTTGAATCCTTTCATTGGCATTTTTCATGAAATGTTGAAATGGCAAATGGAAACTTACTTAAAATTCTTTGCTACTTTAACTTAAATCCGATCCAAACAAGTTTCAGTAACGGTGGTCCCTTGACAAGCCAAAAAAGAAAAAGAACTATATCTGTACTCTATACGTTAATTAACTCTATTATATATCACTTAAACAATTGATTTTCCAACATGGTCCTGCCTGTAGAATGTAGATTCCCCATGAAGATTATATAGTACATATACATATATATACATGTTATTTTCCAACTTATCAACCTTTATCCTGGAAAAGAATTTTCGAATCCTCTATGGCTTTTACCAGGAGGAAGAATTGATAAGGAAATGAGTAAAATATCAAAAATTTCAAGTCAAAACTTGGATGCTAAAATTATTGCATTGGCTCGACGAGTTCAACCAAACAATCTTTCCTTAGACAACAAATGATTCTTGTTTTGGTTTGTTGAAATTAAGATTCGCCAAGTATGGTTGTTTGAAAGCGTTGGTTTGAAGAAGAAAAATGAGGATGCTTGGCCAATTGTGGGTATTTGCCTACTTGTGTAGAGAACCAGAGATACAGGAAAACAGTAGCGTTCATTGTATTCATTAGAATTCAGTTTTATGACGGGATGGAAGTCTACAACTAAATGAAAAAAATAAATAAAAAAGTAAAGCAGAGGAACATTTACTAGATATTGAGGGATACCCAGATTCAAATCTAGGTCCTATTCAGCTAGGGTCAATTTTAGGTATAAATTATTTTAGATTTTGATGATATCAATTTAACTTTTTTTTAATTCAGATATTTAAATTTTTTTTTTAAAATTAAATTTGTACGAATTTAAATTTTTAAAATTTTAAATTGGGGTTCATTTTGCCAATATTACCGATAACAAATCCGATCAGCTTAGGTTCAAACATATTTTGTGGTTGTCCAAGTTTGTTTCTTGGTTGTTTTGTCATGAAATGAGCCTCTGACATTAGCGAGCACAATATATATATATATATATATGTATGGACATATGACCCCATAAAATAATATATGTTTGTAGATTATTGCACCAAGTACAGCATAGGCGAATCATAATATCTGTCATGTAATGCCAGAAATGAAATTTGCTTTTGATTACAAAAATGCATCAGAAACGTTGTACACATGGTCAGTGCTTTAAATAGAAATAGTGTCATTGATGTAAGTGGCATTCTTGGTAACCTACCTGCAGCCTGTAGAACATTGGGCTGTAGAATGCAGCAGGACTGACCACATCATCCAGAGGGTCCTGATCGTGACTCGAGAGTACCTGCGATGATCAGGATCGATGAACCGCAGATTATTCTTAACATCTAATCCATATAAAGTAGGAACATTGATGTTATTCCTCTACTTGAGCTAGTGGGGTATAAACTTAGAATAATAATAATAACAATAATAATAATAAAAAGGCCTCTGTATGCAAAAGATAGCAAAAACACACGTCCGAGATTATGATAAATTCGATACAACTGAACATTTCTCGATCACAATTTAAATTTCTGTACATCCCTGTTTCCATCTTTGTCAGTATTACAGCAGGAACCTGCTTTTTTTTTTTTTTTTTCAATCATCGAGTGTTATTACCGCTGCACTAAATGATCCCCACAATCAGCTCATTTATATACTCTCTTCTCCACCTTCTTCTCTGCCACAATAGCTTTAACTAGCTCCTTTTTTTCTCTTTTTAACACAAGTGATAAGCTTCTTCTTTTTTTTTCCCCGAAGTTTTCTCTTTTCATTTTTTCTATGAAATGGCACCAAAAGCTATTTTTCTCCTCCTAGTTTTGCTTGGTTTTGTGTTTTATTCTTCTGGAGCTATGAAACATGATGATCAGTTGCAGTTCTTCATCCTGATGAAAACCTCTATATCAGGAAAGGCGCCCTTGTGGGATTGGGATGTGAGTGAAGGGAAAAGTTACTGCAATCTCACAGGAGTTAGCTGCAACGATCGTGGGTACGTTGATGCTATTAACTTCTCAGGCTGGTCGCTCTCCGGCAATTTCCCAGATGATGTCTGCTTTTATCTGCCGGAGTTGCGTGTTCTTGATATCAGCCGCAACCATCTCCGTGGCAACTTCCTTAAGGGCATCGGGAATTGTTCTCACTTGGAAGAGTTCAATATGAGTTCTATTTACCTTCGAGCAAGACTTCCGGATTTCTCAAAGATGATCTCTTTACGTGAGCTTGACTTGTCGTACAACCTCTTTACAGGTGATTTCCCCATGTCGATAACTAATCTTACCAACCTTGAGGTGCTCTACTTCAATGAAAATGTTGAATTAAACTCATGGCAACTTCCGGAGAACATTTCCAGGCTGACAAAGCTCAGAGTTATGGTCTTCACGACTTGCATGTTGTATGGTCGGATCCCAGCATCGATAGGGAACATGACATCGCTTGTTGATCTTGAATTGAGTGGAAATTTCCTGTCAGGTCAGATTCCTAAGGAGCTTGGGTCGCTGAAAAACTTGCAGCAGCTTGAGTTATACTACAACCAGTACTTATCTGGGACAATACCAGATGAACTGGGAAATCTGACAGAGCTCAGAGACTTGGACATGTCGGTCAATAGATTGAGTGGAAGCATTCCAGTGTCAATATGTCGACTTCCCAAACTTCGAGTCTTGCAGCTTTATAACAACAGCCTTACAGGAGAAATCCCAGGTGAAATTGCAAACTCAACAACTTTGAGCATCCTTTCACTCTACGGAAATTTCCTGTCAGCACAGCTTCCGCAAAATCTGGGGCGTTCATCACCTATGGTTGCTGTGGACTTGTCGGAAAACAACATATCAGGTCCATTGCCAACGGAAGTTTGTCGAGAAGGTAAATTGTTGTACTTGCTTCTCTTGGATAACAAGTTTTCAGGGAAGTTACCTGATAGTTATGCAAGCTGCAAGTCTCTAATAAGATTTCGAGTTAGTAATAACTATTTGGAGGGCTGGATACCAGAACGACTTTTTGATCTCCCTCATGTTTCGATCATCGACTTGGCTGACAATGGTTTTACGGGTCCTTTTCCGAATTCATTTCGAAATGCTAGGAATCTGTCGGAACTGTTCATGCAGAACAATAGGATGTCAGGTGTTGTACCTCCTGAAATCTCTCAAGCTATCAATCTGGTGAAGATTGATTTAAGTAACAATCTCCTGTCTGGTTCAATACCTTCAGAAATTGGGAATCTAAAGAACCTGAATTTGCTGATGTTGCAAGGTAACAAGCTCAGTTCTTCCATCCCCGGCTCACTTTCATTGCTGAAATCTCTCAATGTTCTTGATCTTTCCAACAATCTCTTAACTGGGAATATCCCAGAGAGTCTCAGTGAGCTGTTGCCTAACTCCATCAACTTTTCAAACAATAAACTTTCCGGTCCAATTCCTCTCTCATTGATTAAAGGTGGGCTGGTGGAAAGCTTTTCAGGCAATCCAGGTCTTTGTGTTCCAGTCCATGTTCAAAATTTCCCTATATGTTCACACATTTACAAACAAAAGAAGCTGAATTCCATGTGGGCAATCATAATTTCGGTCAGTGTCATTACTATTGGAGCTCTCTTGTTTCTGAAACGTCGTTTGAGTAAACAAAGAGCTGTAATGGAACATAATGAGACCCTGTCTTCATCATTCTATTCATATGTCGTAAAGAGCTTCCATAGAATATGTTTCGACCAACTCGAGATCCTCGAAGCAATGGTCGATAAGAACATCGTTGGACATGGAGGATCCGGCACGGTGTATAGAATCGAATTGCAAAGTGGGGAGGTTGTTGCAGTGAAGAAGCTGTGGAGCAGAACAACAAAAGATTCTGCTTCAGAAGATCAGCTGAATCTGGACAAAGGCTTGAAGACAGAAGTTGAAACTCTTGGAAGCGTAAGGCATAAAAACATAGTCAAGCTTTATAGCTACTTCTCGAACTTCGATTGTAACCTGTTGGTTTACGAGTACATGCCGAATGGGAACCTTTGGGATGCTCTTCATAAAGTACGGCTCCATCTAGATTGGCCAACCCGACATCAAATTGCACTTGGCGTTGCGCAGGGCTTAGCATATCTTCATCATGATCTGTCACAACGTATTATTCATCGAGATATCAAATCGACCAACATCCTACTCGATGTCAATTACCAACCCAAAGTTGCAGATTTCGGAATCGCCAAGGTTTTGCAAGCTAGAGGTGGGAAGGAATCTACCACTACTGTCATAGCAGGCACTTATGGTTACTTAGCCCCTGGTAATCTTCTATTTTTTCTTTGAGTTTCGATTTCGATTATGTTACTGCTCTTTGCTAGACCAATATAAATCTAGCTTTTTAGTTTATCAAATGTTAATTGATGTCTTTTTGACAGAATATGCATATTCAAATAAAGCGACAACGAAATGTGACGTGTATAGTTTCGGGGTGGTGTTGATGGAACTAATAACCGGGAAGAAACCAGTGGAATCGGATTTCGGAGAGAACAAGAACATCGTATATTGGATATCGACAAAGCTGGATTCAAAGGAAGGGGTTATGGAGGCCTTAGACAAGCGGTTGTCGAGGTCATTCAAGGATGAAATGATTCAGGTTCTCCGGATCGCCATGCGTTGTACGTGCAGGAGTCCATCCCAACGTCCGACCATGAACGAGGTTGTTCACCTGTTGATTGAGTCAGACCCTTGCCGCAGATTTGGTTCTTGCAACAAGTTGTCAAGTAAGACCAAAGAAGCATCAAATGTCACAAAAATAAAGAACCAATCAGAAGCATGATGTTAGATCAACGGTCTATGATGGAGATTTAGGTCAAAGTAAGTAACATAGCTTTCTATACAGCAGTAGTGAGAAAACCAATCATAAAAGAACAACTTTTACTGATAATAAAGTGACTCGCCGATTCTCGCTCCCTTTTGTAGCTCCTGTAAGGACCTAAGGAATTTAATCACTGTATCTGCCTAATGGTACAACATCTATATCATATCATTGCACGGTGTTTTTTTTTTTTATATATTTGAATCGAAGTAGTAGTATTATATTATTAAATATATATTTTATTTTAATATTAATACGTATTGATATTAATATTTTTAGATATATTATTTTGAGTTTATTGATTTTTTTTATATATTTATAATATATTTTTAAAGTTTTTAATAAAATATATTATATAGACATATTAATATATTTATATTATGTACATATTATTTATGTTTATGTACAAATATAAATTTTAAAATTATAAATACTTAATATCCAAAGTTTTGGATTTCAAATAAATAAAGTATAAAAATATTTTTTTAAAATATTATAATTTATTATTAATTAGGTTAAATTAAACTATTTAACAAAAATATTTTATTTATAAATATAATTATGAAAAAGTAAAAATTATCAAGACAGAATTAATATTAAAAATTAACTTAAAAAATAAAATAAATAAAATTTTTCAAAAGAAAATATAACAAAATAAATCTTATACCAACCATTGCAGATTAGCATAGGCTAGCAGTATAAAAACTGAAACATTACGATATTAATTTTATTTTGTTTTACTTTAAAATTAGTACGTACTTAATATCAATATGTACTGATTATTATGATTTAAACCCAAAATTATTAAATCACATTTTTTAAGATAACCATATAAAATAATTAAATTAAATTTCGGATTAATCAGAAAAGAGCACTTCAAAAGAAGAGGGCACAATGTTAAAGGGGTGGATGGGAAGAGTTGATTTGAAAGAGGCTTTTTTTTCTTTTATATATTTTTAGCACTGAAATGGGGTTTCAGATTCTGATTATAAAAATGCAACCATGATCCTCGTGGGTAGGTCCACTCTCCATCCCAAGCTTTTTTCCATTGAAAGAAGATGAAATAATTAGCTTAGATTGATTGAGGGAGCATCATCTTTGTCTCTACAAGTAAGTTAGTGACAGACAAAAGTAAGCAGAAGCCATTTATATACTTACTTTTTACTGTTTAAGATATTGTCGTTTAATTTCCATTTACTTGCATGTTTGCATTATTTGTTTAATTAAGGGCATTAGGGATTCAAAGGCTTCCAAGCTTGTTGCTTCAAACCGTAGATAGTGGAGCCATGAAAATCCACTTACATGTTGGATCACCCTTTATTTATTGAAAGGTATTTTTTAGGGAGAAACAGGATTTCCTCCATTTGTCTTAAGAAAAAGTTCAGCTAAATATCTTAATTTCAAGTTTTAAGCAGCTAGAAAAGTTTTAGATTCAAGTTTCAACTAATGAAAATTGATCAATTTTCTCTCAAAAAAGGAACAGAAAAGAAATTGATTGATATTCTTGTATAACATGCATCAATCCATTTGCCAAAGGAAAAATAAGGGTAATTCTCTTTAGTCTGAAAATCGCTTCTCTATTAATTTTATGAATGTTTTGATTCAGACTATGTTACCCAAACTTTATTAATATTTAGTATTTGTGTCTGATACATATTTAAACATATATATAATAAAAAAAATATCCTCTAAATATATGAAAATATTTTCAAAAAAATTAAATATACTCATATTGGACCATCATTCCCAATAACCTACGTACATTCAAAAGTAGAAAATGCAACTGAAGAAACATCATGAAAATAGTTGTACACTGCGATAGTAACTAGATCTTGTGCTTGAAATCATTTAGTTACTTGCATCAATGAATGCAAAAGAAAAAAAAAAGAGTGTGCAAATACTTTGCAAAATGAGTCTGTGAATTCTCAACTTTGGGAGTGGTTTTGATGGGTCCCCAGAAGGAGAATGAGATTCATTGAAGAAAATATATATTATTTTTTGTTTTGGGCATGGTGGAGAGTCCATATTGGAAAAGTGGAAAAGATATGATCAATGTAGAATTGTTCTGAACCAAAAAGACATGGAATCAAAGCAAAGCTTTGGCCATTACAATAACAGAAAAGGAATAAAAAAGAAGCAAAGCTTGCCCCCAATGAATATAAAGAAGCTGCTTTCCGGTACAGAGATTTCCTCCTACACACAGAAGAAAGTACGTATTTAATTCCATCCAAATTCAATGGCCATTGAAGAAGTCAGAAAACCAATGAATTCTTGTAAATAAATAAATATATATATATATATATGTTTTCTAGAAGGGTTTTAGCACACGAACAAGGGTAAAAAAAAAGTACTCCATGATGAGTTTCACTGAATCACATAGCAAAAAAGAGTTATCGGCAAGTTGGAGACAAAGACTTGTTTTATTGGCAACGACGGAATGATAAGTTGCGGCGGTAAATTGGTAAGCGTGGAAAATAAATAAATAAATGATTAAACAAATAAAAAGTAGATGATGATGTGAATGACTGATTGCAACAGGGAAAAAAAAAAGGGAACCACTAATTATATTTATATATAAAGAAAATCCGATGTGCCTCTAGCCTAATATTTTATTTAATAATTTGGATCAGTATTTAATTATTTTTAAAATTTTATTTTTATATTTATATTTAAATATATAAATATTAAAAAAAATTAAATAACATAAATTTATTTTTGAATAAAACAGAAAGTATAAATAATGCAGGTAAAAATAAAAAGAATAAATTTCAAAACTTCGTGCAATTAACAAAATAACATTGGAACAATAATATATACATATACATAAAATAAAATAAAAAAAGAAATACTTGTCGGTTTGTTTATTAAACTAATAGAGGATTTAAACTCACTCCTTGGGCGATTTTTAAAGATATGAACTCATGTAAAACTACTGTAAAAGCTTTGAATGGCACTTTTCAGTATGCATAAAGAATGCCCGGTTGATGAACGGCATCGTTTTTCTTCCATTTAGATTAAATTTATACCCTAAATGGATCAACTCTCCTCTTTTAAAAGATTTTGGGCTTCTAATCTTGGCCCAACACATATAGATAAACTAACGGGTTGGATTTGGGCCCATCCATTTCTTTTTTTTTTCCCCTTTTGTATTTTTTTTTTCATAATTAAAGAAAAAGGCAAAAAAAAAAAAAACCCTTTAATCCTATACCAACAATCGTGGTGTAATCGTTAGCTTTTCCTTTTTCCTTCTGGGTGGTGCCGCATTGATTATGAGCTTATCAGCCCCATCTAGTTCGAAAAAAAAAAATTGTTATACCTAACACCAAACTACCCCAAGGCCCAATTTTTAGTTAAGCCTGTGAGACCTCATAGCAAGAAATCAGCAATCAGTTCATAGACGAGGCGTTCATCCATCGAGCCATTACCTTGAGATTTTTTGAATTTTTTTTTGTCTAGATTTATAGATTTAAATTGCTATTTAAAAAGTACTAAAATTATTTTATATTATTATTTATATATTTTATAATTAAATTTAAATAAAAATTATTATTTTTTAAATTAACAGTATTTCAATTTAGCTAAATTGATCTGGATCTCTATAATATTAGCTTTAATCTTGTTCAATTAGTTCGACTTTTGAACATATCTACTTAGAAAATATGTCAAGTGATGTAATTAACCTGATCTCACAAGGCAGATGAGGGCAATTAGTTACCACAGCTGTTGGGAGAGATAATATGGTCAAGATTCTTTATGCATTTGAGTATAACAGATTAGAGGTAAGACAAAAGGCCCTATAACAGCCATTTCTATCTTCTTCCTTACTCTCAACTTCTTCTTTTACTCTTAAAATATTCTTGTGAGTTAAGTATCTCTTAATAGATCCTGGCGTACCTTACTCTATCTCCATACTTATCAAAGTCAAATTCAGCCTTCTTCAGAGAGAGATATATATATATATATATATATATATATATATATTGAAATGAAATAAATAAGAAGTCCCTTATACCTAGCAGTAGCAAATTTTCAAGGTGAAAAGCTTTGGCAAGAGAAATGGTGGCACACAGTAATTCATTTGTCGGATTATGTTCCCATTTCCTATTGAAGCCTTAAAACCGTTGGAATATATCTAGAAAAACTGCTGTCTACCCTTTTTTTTCGTTGATTTGGAAAAGGCCCCCTTCTAATGGGAGAAAGGATTATAAAGGAGAAATAGAGGGAAAGACTAATGTACCCACAAATCACTGACATTTAAGGCCTTCCCTCTTTTTGCTCCTCCTTCCACCCTCCTCTTTCAATCGGCAACCTCAGTAATTAATACATCTACGTAATCTTTGGTTCACTATAATAGTTATTTTATTTTAAGATGATTCGAAGTATTACGGTGATGTAGTTATTTAATCAATTTTGACTTTATTCTTTAAACTCTTAAAATAGTATTTTACACATCTTCTTTGTCTTCGAATGCAATATAAAATTATTTTGAGATTCGAATTACTTTTATTAAAGATTTAGATTTTATAATATTTAATTTTACTAAATCAAACTACTGCTATTTCTTTCAATTCAACTCTATTCCATTACAATCCTTGCTCATTCCAATGAACTAAATATACTGCTAGTAACTTTGTACATCAGACAATTATAAAATAAATATACGATAGGAAAAAATAACATGCAACACAAAATATTATATTATATTTAAAAACTAACATTAGTATAATTTGAATATATGAATGTTTCAAGATTTAAATAATATGAGTTATTAACGTGTTAAAATGTACATAAACATTTAACACTTTAAATACGATCATAATACATGAATAAATAAAAGTACAATATAAATATATAAATTACTGACACAAACAACATGCAATAACAATATCAAAACTTAAACTTTAATATTAAGTTAAATATTCAATTTAAAATTAATCAAGAATAAATAAAAAATTAATTTGAATAACCTCATCTGTTTATTTGAATGTTTGTATTGTTTTTGCATTAGTTTTGGCGACAAAAGTAATTTTTTACAATTTTTTTAATCTTTTTCATTTCCTAGCTAGGCTTAATTTTCAGACAAACTTCAAAACAGACCAATTTGCAGTTTCGGACAACAATTCCATAGGGAATCTTTGATGGCCCCCACACGTTTTCCTTCTCTTCGTCGATTGATCACCCAACCACCGAGCATCCAAAAATCTATGGTGTGAAACGGTTATTTTAAGGTAAACATATTTTTTTTTATTTAAACTGTATGTCATAAATTATATTACGAGAAAAATTATTTTTTATTATATAATATATATTATTAAATAATAATTATTTATTTTAAAGAGATTAATTAAGTATTCAAGTAAAAGTTGGTTTACTTAATAGCATAATTATGTGATATGATTTAAAAAAAGTTTTGTAATTGTTATATCTAATCTTTTCTCCCCAAAAAATCCATAAGTAATTAGTAATTTTTTTTTCTTTTTTACGCATTATTTGTTCTTTGAATCCAAACTTTTACTGCTTAAATAGTGGATATAATAATCAACTTTGCTAGTTTCTACAATTATTTTCTATGAAAAACGTGTAATATTATTATCAATTGTGAAATGCAACCTCAGTTAAACCAAGTCGAGGCTCGAATTATTTATATATATATATATTATTTTAGATTAAATTAGATCCGTCTTGATTTGAAAGTTAAATTTTATTTGTAAATAATAAAAAATATTTTTATATTTAAATTTAAAGTAAAATATATTTTTAATTATTACATAATATCTTTAATTAAATCAATTTAAATTAAAAAATATATATTAAAAATCCCATCCTAATAATAAATATATCGGATTTAAAGGTAACCGGAGCAGACCTGAATGCAGGGGTCCAAAGTCTCATTACTGCTATTAATTTGTTTTGACAGATGCACTGTAAAATGTCAATGGAGGTCAGAATATAATAAAGTGCAATGAACGAGCAGGCTATATTTTTCCTGCCACACAAAAAAAAAAAGGGGTTAAAACAGAGTTTCTAATTTTGAAAGCGACGCAAATAAGATAAAAAAATATATAATTTTAAAAAGTTATAAAAAAAATTACATAAATCTATAAATATATAAAAATTTATATAAATAATTTATTAACGTATTAAAATATATATAAATATATTATTTAAATATAATTATAATATAAAAATATAAATACGAGATAAAAAGATAAATTACAATAAAAATATTTCGGTGAACTTTTATTTGTATCATTGTCATTTGTTACTAATTTAACCGGCTAGAAATTGAGGCTTAGCGACGAGTTGAAAGGCATACAATTACTATACAGTAAATGACAATGGCGGATCTTAACAGCGTTACGGGTGGCCGTGGCCCCCAAAATATTTGGCAATTTCGTGTGTATATTATATTGCACTTTTTTGCAATTTCATAAAAAACCATTTTTTATTCAATTTCATATATATTTTACATATATACATATATAATAAGACATTTAAATTTGATCCATCAGATATTATTTTCATTAAAAAATTATAAATATCTGACATTATCTACTTGTATATTATTTTTTGAATATAAATATATTCAAATTATATAAATTTTTTAAATGTGTTTGATATAATAAATAAAATATATTTTTAATCATTTTAAAATTTTAGTCAAAAATTCGTTACATGTGAATGGTTGATGAACGGTTTATTGGTCCGAGCACAAAAGAATTTAAATCTCGTTGTGTTATTTTCCCTTCTGCATTTGAGGGATTCAGTCCCTTCTTTCATTTATTTCTGGTTGCTATTTCCAAAGCAGAGAGCTGATTATTAATAATAGGTCACAGTTGCCATTGCAGCCAATGTTTTAAATTTCTGCACTCTTCAAAGTTAATGCCTTTTTATTTCGGCATTTTTCTTTCATTGACTCAAATAAAAGCAGCGTTAAAAGTGTTCTAAATTGGTGCATTAGTATAAGTGGACAAAACAAATAACACAAACAACCCCCCTAAGAAAACAAATGAAGAGAGAAATTCAAAGATTTTTTTTAAAAAAAAAAATATTTAATAAATTTAAAGATTTAATGTTTATATCTATAATTTCTTTTATCCTGACCATTTGGTTGGTGGGTCAAGTAGTACTTGGGTTTGGGTCCATGCCAAATTGCAAATTCTAGGAAGGACTGGAGCTGCAACTCTCCAGGGCGGAGGATGTGTGAAGGAAGAAAGTGATATTTTAAATTCGATCAATTTAACCTGTCAAACACATATATATATATATATATATATATCACTCAACTTTACAAATTTAAAGCAAAATTTAGACTGGCATAACTGAGGCATAATTGATAAAAATGAAATGACTAATTTCAATTTGATTATTTTATTTTTTATGTAACATTCAATTAATTTGATTAGTATTTTAAATTTTATTAATTGATTTAATTTTTAAAATTTTAAAATTAAATTAATCCAATTATCAAACGGTCATGGACAATTGAGAAAAAAAATGATAGACACGATGGTGAGTCCCATCTAAAGTGGAACAAAGATAAATATGAAAATGGCTTTTCATCGATTTAAGAGAATTTATCTCATCCCAATTACAAATTCTAATCAATAAAATGATACATATTTTTAAAGTAATTTATATTTTATGTTAGTAAAATTAATATAAAATTTTATGTATGTTATAAATTATTAATTTATATTAATAAATTATATTATTTATGTTAATTATATTAAGTAATTTTAATAAAAAATTAAATTAAGATGTTACATCATATATGTCTACTCAATATTATTTTAATGAAACGTAAAAAATAAGTTATGTATATATATTTTTCGTTAAAAAGAAAACGTAAGTAATTTGATTTATTAATAATAAAAATTATGTAATTTTAGCAAATTAAAAATATATAATTTATAAAAAATTAATATTAAATTCGATTACTCAAAAATAAATTACCGATTTTTAAGATGAAAAATTTTAATATATGATATATAATAATTTTGTAATTTTATTTTTAGATAAAAAATTTCTTTATCAAAATTAATGTGTAAAAAACGATTTTTTTTTCCTTTTAAGTCTCCCTGAAAAAAGTTACTCCATCCATTTAAGCTCCCGTTTCAGACGCGAACCCCACCTTCTTTTCCTTCCTATTATCTTCTTCCTGGTTTCACATCTCTCTTTTTCTCTCTCTCTCTGACAACAAAAACCAGACGACCTCAAACAGAGGAAAGAGCTGCTTTTTTTTTTTTTTCATCCTCATAAGCTTGTTTTAAATCCAGCAGCAAAACCATAAACCTGTTACTCTAATGGCGGTTAAGAGCTTGTATGACCAACTTACCCTCAGTCTTCAAGGGTTACCCTCTCTCCACACCTTTGTAAATCTGGGGTCATTTTCGTGCATTTACAGATGAGTGAGAGAGAGAGAGAGTACAATGTAGCTTTCCCCTTATCGCGAGCGAAAAGGCAAACAGGATGGAGCCAGGCAAATATAAATATATTTTATATATAGTAATCTTTTCTTGCTTAAAATGGAAATCTCACACTTTTTTTTTGCTTTAATTTTTTTTTTTTTTGGTTTTTTTTCCTATTTTATGAGATTTTAAAGTTAGAGGAAGAGCATACTATTCATCATCAACCATGGATGTTCATTATCATACATTTGAAATGCAGAGCAAGAAAATGGTGGGACTGAGAAGCTGTTTTCATGATTTTGTTATTATTTTTTCCCACATGTATGTGAAATGTTACTCTGTTTTATTGTATTTAATGGCCATGATGGTGATGGTGTATGTTTTTCCCAATTTTCCATAGAGATATAGTTGCTCTATTTCTGATTATGCCTACATTTTTTTTTCAGTTCTATTTCATGCATTTCAAAATTTATTTTTCAGTATTTACTTGCTAGATGAAATATATGGGGAAATATAGGAGATTCTGATACACTTTCGTGGATATTTAGCGAAGAAACATGGCTAAGGGTCTTTTCATCTTTGAAATGATTCCATTTTTGACTTTAATGGCGTTTAGAACATTTGTTTGTATCTTTAGTTTCATTGCTGCATTTGACTTTCATTCTATCAGTATTTCATTGGTCCATGGAAATTCAATTGCAGAAGAGTGGGGGGGGGGGACTGGAAAACAACCATTCCATTTGTATCTGGTCCATGTATGTAATAGTTTCATTTAGTGTTTGATTTGATTACTATTGTTATATCTTCATGTTCGATTCTTTATTAGCCAAAAAAATAACAATTAGTTTGGCAATTCTGAGGTTTAGGTATATTAATGTGATCGACTTCTATGTGTTTATTTTATGTTGATGCACTATTGGAATTTCAAAATTTGAGTGCCTTCCTTGCGGTCTAACATTACAACAATGATTTGATAACTATGGGGATGCTGGCTTGTCATTTCCCCTGTCACATTTTATTTCTTTAGACCTCTCAATATATATATATATATATATATAAATATATGATGCAAGGACGTTTTCTGTCAAGAAAAGATTAAGAGATATGCAAGTACAAATTCATGTCTAATGCATGTTAGCATCGTAAGCAAATAATAAAGAGAGAAGGCTGTTCCTGGTGCGATGGTCAAGTGCCATCCTGCCATCCCTTTGGTCACGGGTTCAAAATCCTGCAAAAGGCCTCTCTGTATAAGCAAGAGGAAGGCTGCGTTGCGATCTTCCCTGGCCCCTGCTTATAGTGGGAGCCTTGTGCACTTGGTACGGCATTTCTTAGTAAGACTTTGCATTTTGCGTTGGTTGATTTCAGCAAATGACATTAGTGAATTTGGTCAATATTCTCAAGTTGTGTATGCTTTTATATATGTGTATCCATATTCAGCTCTGTATGCAGTTAGTCATTGGTTTGACTGCCATCTTTTACTTTCAAAATCTGCAACATACATGCTCATGCATGTTTGGATATGAAACCAACTTAGCTATGTTTCCTGAAATTCTTGTGAAAAAGTAAGTAAATTTCAATAATTGAATGTTTCCTCATTCATAGTTCAATTTTGTTTGAGATATGTCTGTACTACGGGTTGGAACTCTTTCCCAACTTCTATATTATAATACAAACTTGTGCAACAATGCTTCATTAGAACAATTTTTCTTGCTGGCTTTATATGAAGATCTAATGACAAAAGGCTTGGAGAAATCATCTCTGCTGATAAGAGGACGGTTCTTTAATTAAACAATGGATTTGGTCATGTGATTATGATATGCTTTTTTGTCCTCATGTTACTTTATGTTAAAATCTACATATCTTTCCAGTCTGACTAATAGAAGCTAACCGTAGTTCCCATCGAAAAATCCCCTTGCCAATGTAATTATCAACTCAATGTAAGTTAATCTGTGTGCCAGAAAAGGTTACAACAAAAGTTATAATTCTTTCACTTTGAGAAATAGTTTGCTCCAATATTCTAGTATTCTTTTGGTTTCAACTTCTGCTGTTGATAGTGTTTCTTTTGCAGCTTTCAGTTGCTTGGCCTTAGCCTAGGGGACCAGGGTTCTTATTTCTATGGAATATTAGGTATGCACATTTTGATAGGGTGTTAGATTTCAAACTGGATGGAGTCGGAGGTTGTGGACTACTATGCTTAGTATCCTTTTGCCGGTTAAATATCTTCACAATTTGATAACACCAACATATTTTTCTGATGCAATTAATGGTGTTTACTAGTTCGGTTAGAGGCCAAATTCTGCCTCTTTCCTTGCTTTGTATGCAGCTTGAAATCATAATCCTTTTTTTGCTTGTCAAGTTTGCACTGAGATCTTTCCTGTAGAATTAAACCTCAGTTAAATGTGCCTAATATTTTATTTTTTGGTGCAAGTATGATATCCTGCTATATTACTCAGACTCGGATGTGTCAGATATGAGTAGGTGTCCGACACAGCTGTGCCTATTTCTTTTTATGTTTTTCCATACACATGGAGGGTTTTAGAGGATCATATCCCTGTAAACCCATTTCCTAGCATGACTCAGACATGAATACTTCTAGAAAAATAGAGAGAGTGCAGCATAAATATCCTGTTAAATCAAGTCTTGAAGTCCAAGTGCACTGATGTGATTCTGAGTAAATCCTGCACCCCTAGCACTTTGTCAAAACTTCTTTATACCATCCAATGAGGCTTAGTTAAGTTGCTTTCATATATTTTGATTACATTTAGCAACATGGCACTCTCATTACTCGGATTCAAATGTGATGGGTATGATCATTTTTAAAGATTTTTCATGTAGTTGGAGTATGCATAGGTAGTTCAAGAAAAGCGAAGAGTCGAAGCAATATAGTTTTTTTTTCTACCGATTGTTGCGATTTAGATCCATAGAACAATTCAGTGTTGAAATATGTTTCGAACCTTTTTATTGCTGCAGTACGCCACACGTATTGTCTTGGAGCTTTAGCTTTGTTGCTTATTCAAAATTCATTTTCCTCCATTAATGACAATGTAGGAAACTTTGTCAGCCATAATATCACATTTAATTTAGGATGTAACCTTTTGTATGCTTGGGTTGGATGGTTTTTAACTTTCGGCCAGTTTGGATTAAACATTTTCATGTGCCATGTCCTTATCTAAGAAGACGGCAAAATCTTTGAACAAAATGATGCTGTCTGTCTCACTGTCTGTTTATTTATGGAGAGTAACCTTGGCCTGTGTTTTTTTTAGGCACCAAGCATAAATTATTAGGGGGGAAAAAATGTTTGTGACATTGATTTGACGCTTACATTCTCGTGAAATGGAAGATTAAAATTTACTGTAACTTCAATTGGGGCACTGACCTCTCTCTTTCATCTTTGCTTAAAGTTGAAGTACTCATAGCCATGGAGTCAAGTTAAACACTACTTCAAAGGAAACATTTGGTGAGCGGTAACAAAGGAAAATCTAGAAAATAAAAAACCAAGAACCAAAGAGTTGTTCACTTCATGAATCCCACCAAGACTAGAACATAAATTTGAAGAGGGATTGCATTTTGTCAAGGAACATAAAGGAAACAAAAGGGGGAAAATTCACTTCCAATTAATAGCTTAGCTTACACTTGTTTATGGTTTAGGTAATCAATTGAATTAGTCTAAAAATTCATATTAATGTTTAAGCAATATTAAAATATTAAAAAATATTTTTATATTAACATTAATATATTTTTATATTTAGAATTTTAAAAAACTTAACAGTGACTAGTAATTTAAATCAAATCAACTTTAATTCAAAATTTTTCTTTTATTTTTGAGGTAATTGTAGAAGGCATTTTCATTTTTTTAAATAATTAGTTGTTTTAAATGAATGATCCCCTGATAATGAAACTCAAAGGGATTCATAAGTAGTGATAGTGGTGAAATATTACGGTGCGAGGAACTGCTAAAATTTACTCAAAATATTAGGGATTTTAACACGGTTTTTGGATATACAGATTCAGATTTGCCTTTTTTTTAAATAATAAAAACAAATAAAGATTGTTTTAAAAGACATGATATCCCCACGATGAATCTAAACGAACGATGAATCTAAACGAACTCATAAGTAGTGATCTCGATGAAATCTTGAGGTAAGAAAAATTCACTAAAAGTTATCAAAGATATTGGAATTTTTAGTGAGATTTTTAGGCACAAAGATTTACACTTACATTTTTTTTTTCCAAATAATAGAAAAGCAATTATATATTTTTTATATTTATATTCAAATATAAATTTTTAAAATTATAAATATTTAATATCTAATATTTTTAATCGTAAATAAATGTAAAATATTATAAAAATATATAAAAAATATTATTAATTAAATTTAATAGCTTAATTAAATAAATAAATTTTATTTTTGAATGAAATTATAAAAAATTAAAAGTTATTATAACTGAAAAATAAAAATATAGAGTATTTAAAAAAATAAAATATTGCATCGACCATTATGGATTGATACACCACCATTATAAAATCGAAATGATATGATGTTAAAACTATTTTAACTTTTTTAAAATTAATGCGTATCAGCTACCATGGCATAGACCAGTAGAATACCATTGTTTTAAGGCCAAACCAAGGCTACTTGGATGGTCAAGGATCCTTTACAACTGACAAACGCTCATTAGAAATATTACAATGACCTGGAAAATAATTGGATGCAACAAGAAGAAGGTAAAAAAATTACTTCTCTTCGGACAGAGAATTATTAAAAAAAAAAAGGGAAAAACTTGATATCCAAGCAAATGAGATAGGAAAACTTTAAAAACAATAGTATATTCAACTCAGAGTAGGATAACTCCTTGTACAATTCCAACTCTCAACCTTTTTTCTTTTCTTATATAAACAAGCGTTGCCCTAACTACTAATTATACTATATTTCTTTTGTTTTTCTCCCAGTTTCTTAATTATATTCTAATCTAAGTCATAAACATGGAATCATACCCTTGTTTGCTGTTCAAGAAAGGCCAAGATTGTAGAAACCAAATTTTTTTCAACGAACGCATGCTTGAAAAGGCCCATCACATAAAAGCAATCCTGCCATGTTGTTCACTTGATTGGTTGTTCATATTGGAAGAGTTGGGTCAATGTTGTTTATGGAATCCTGCGAGTCTGGAATCGGTACAATTGCCATCACTTACTTTGGAGACAAACCAAAATATAGGATACTGCATATTGTCGTTACCTCCAGGTAATCCTGACTCGTTGATCGTAATATTTGTCAGAATGGAACCTTTAGTCATATTTTGTAGAGTTGGAGATCAACGGTGGACTAAGCAGAGCGTGAGAGATTCTTGCGAAGATGATACCGACTTTCTTACGAATCCCGTTTGCTGCAACGGAAAAATATACGCCATGAATTTTAGAGGAAACCGACTATTAGTAATTGACCGAAATTTGCCAGACCGCCTTGTCATCCATTTACGAAGGATTCCGTATCGTGACGATCATTCAAACTGTTACAGTGCTTTCTTGGTGGAATCTTGCGGGGAAATATTTATAATATATTTAGTACGCGGAGGAAAACTGTTTCTGGAGGTAATTGGTGTTGCGATTTTTAAATTAGATCTGTCACTAATGGGATGGACGAAAGTAGAAAGCGCCAAGAATAGAGTATTTTTTGTGGATAAAATAGCTGCTTATTCTTACCCGGCTTTGAACCCGGAAACCGAAGGCAATCGCGTATTTTTCACATTGGCTGATAGAAGCATCTATTCATTCCACATAGAAGAAAAGACTATTTTGGCCACTTTGCCTTACCCAGATTTAAAATCACCATTGAGGTCACCTATTTGGCTAATGCCGAGGTTTAGGTAAGATTAAGTTAAACCTTTTTTTTTCCTCCATCTTTATTTTATATATATATATATATATATATATTAATTAAATTATTTCCTGTCGAATGTTTATAGGTTAAGTACTCTAGTTCATGGAGAAATCATACATGAATCGGATGATGGGAAGGAGATAAACCCTGAACAGATGAAAGACATTGTGCCATATGTGGAAGGTCCCGATGAGGAAGCAAAAGAAACCGGATATTTATGCGAGCTTCCTCTAGACATGCTATCTTCGATAGCTAGCTGCCTCATGTTATACGATTATATGAACTTTCGACTTCTTAACAGAACCTGCCGGTTAGTAGCCCCACCAACTCGTACAAAAAAGCTGGCGAGACGTTCTCTGCCTCCATGTCTCATGTTTTGTAAGAAGGGTGAAGATAGATGCAAGTTTATAGATCCGCTGAGGCAACGAAGTTATCTAATGAATAATCCTAACAAATCAAGTGATGTCAGAATGTGTAGCTCGAAAGACGGCTGGTGTTTGATGGTAGAAGGGGAAGATACTGTCTTCCTTTGGAACCCTTTTACCAAGAAAATCATTCCACTTCCAAAGTCGCCTTATCTTTGTGATGTGATTGTGGGTTGTGAATTCTTATCTTCACCGGAATCTTCGGATTGTGTTCTTGTTTTGATTTGTGATGATAATATGGTCAACACATTCTTTGATTACGTTAATATAGAGCAAGAGACTTGGGGAACTCGTTTCGCTTTTGCGTGGAGGGAATTGAAAGTTTGTAAACACGATAATCCGGTTTTCTTTAATGAAGAACTCTACTTTCTTGATCCAAAAGGAATCCTAATAGTGTTTAAGTCAGATGATCTTATATGGGAAGTTGAAAGGCCTTGCATGTCTTTCCATCAAAAGTATCTTTTAGAAGCAAATGGAAAGCTCCTGGCAGTGTTCATGGGTTTCATGGGAAAATGGGTAAGGGTTTTCGAGTTGGATCTCTCTGAAATGGTTTGGGTTGAAGTTGACAATGTGGGAGACATGACTGTCTATGTAAGTCGTGCGTCATCTTTCGCTATGCCAGCGACAATAGAAGAAATGAAGAACACAATTTGCTTCCCCAGGTTTTGTGGGGATAACTTGGTATATTATTCTCTTGCAATGAGGAAGTATCGTTGTTATGGTTCGAATGCTGTTTTGGAAGACTTTTACAACACAAAAGAACAATTGTACTGTGGTTGGATTGGACCAAGGTGGTAGCAACTAGGTAGTTAAATGTTGTGTATGATTAGAACAACTATATAATGTTATAGTACAAATTCCCTGTTCTATGAATTAGTATAATTATTTGTTTTTGTTTTTAGATTTTGATACCTGATAAAGTTCTATTAATCTTTCTTTTAGCAAAAATATGATTAAAAAATAAATAAAATTATTAAAGATGAGACTTTGATATTAAATAAGCATTTAATATAGTAATTGGTTAATAAAACATTGTAATTAGCTTAATGATATGATTTTCAATATATGATTAAAAGATTAAAATTAATTCTTATTAGTTACAAAATAATTTTTATAAAAAACAAAAAACGGTTTTTGCTAATTTTCTACAGGTTCTTTAAATGCTCGGTTTTGATATGACCCGAATTAGACAAGCGACCGCTTACTAGTTGAACAGTTGTTGAACAGGTCCAATTGAATTGACCGACCCAGTTTGTTCAAAACTGTTCCTAATCAGTAAGTCTATACAAAGATTATAGCAAGCAACGAAGGGAAGGGATCTAAGTATAATAAAAGTAAATTTGATGGCTTTCCCAATCTCTTTGTTTTAAGTTTGCAGACACATATCGATTGAGTTGAAGTAAAAACACAGCCATGTCCGGATTGAACTCTGAGGCACTGAGCTTTGTATAATTGTTTGTAGACCTTTTATCTCAAAGATGTCACTAAGCTTCTACGTTCTCAACACTTCAACCGACTTTTACTTATAGCAACGGCCTAGCTTTTGGACAAGGCGGTTCTCTATTTCAATCTTTTTATTCATCAATAAGGCATACTTGGAAACTAGATTCTGGTCTCCGGCAACCATTGGTCTTCTCCAAGTCGGGGTACGTAGATGAGATTGGCACAAAACTGCCTTTTTTGCTGCACAGCCAACAATGAGCAGCCCTCAATGCAGCTCCTAGAGAAGCCGAATCTGTCAAGTTAACAAAGTACAAGGTAATCAGGTATCTCGGACTTCAGACTTTTGTGCCATACATTTTAGACCATGTACACCTCTAAGTTATATTAATCAAACTAAAATGTGAGTGTCGAAATCATAATATAACAAAAACCGAGAAAGAACGAGTTCATTGCCTTGAGAAAGGTTTCAAACTACTAACAAATTCATTGTAAACCAGTGCAGATGACAGCATATGGTAAACAACATACCAGGTCTTTGGACTATATTAAGTATCGCAGCCAAAAATGGATGCAATTGAGCTGAGAATGCTTTGATCTGCTGAGGCTCCAACCGTAGCACTAATTTGTTTTGGGGGAGAAGGCATTACAAATCTTTCTGCATGAGCACGCATCGAGAGAAATTGGACCTCAATCAAGGCAGGAACCTGCAAGTAAAGTCCATTGCTTTTCAATAAAGAGCCATAATAGAAACTCATCAGTGTATAACACCAAACCTATTTTCTGAGTAATTACCTCCGAAGGAGGATTAAATTCTGGCACTTCTCGTACGTTCAAGCCATCCAGAGTTTCATCAGTGAAATTTTCGATACGGTAATGATGGAAGCCAACTGAATGTGCAAAGAAGCTTTTAGATGACCATTCAACTCTTGGGAAATAAGCGAACTTAAACAGGTTGAAGATTGTTCAGCAATCAAGTAAATATGCTTCACTCCAGCTTACATGTCGATTGAATATCACTATATCAAATTTTTACATCACAAGAATTTCCTATGCTCTTCGTGTGAATTTACGTTATTTGACTGGTTGAAGTGCAGGCCAACTAATGATCTTCATCTAATAGTAGCAACATAACTACGAAAATAAATTGCCTATTCAACAAGTAATCTCCTCGCTGAGATGCACGAAGAATAAACTCCAAATCCACCTGGCAGAGGAGGAAGAATCTCATGCTCCTTGTAATAGAAACCGATCTTCCCACCTGCTGCAGGAACTGGAGTCAGAAATAAAGAACAAATAACTTTCATATGCAGGAAATGCCAGTAGGAGGACATATTTGCTGACCATTTATCGGCGGAGTTTGCTCCAGAAATTTGTTAAAAATATCCCAAGATTTCTGAGCATAGCGATGACGTACATCTAAGTTATCGTTGAGGCCATGTTAGATAAATAGAGGACCCGATTAATCACAAACAAATAGGAAGGAATTTATGCTACCTTCACGCTTCAGAGACCCATTTTTGTAGACCAACATTACCATGTAGCCTTCTGAATCAATAGAATTTGGGAAAACATGCCCTTCTAAACTTGGTTGAGGATCCTTAGTGATCACAAACAGCTGCAACAAGCATTGGCAGAATCAAGTTAGTATCCATCAGTGAGGGCGTACTTTAATGGACTAACATCTGAATTCATGTAACTCTTATTACGTACATTAG
Organism: Adansonia grandidieri; assembly: GCA_038382065.1. Taxonomy (NCBI): domain Eukaryota; kingdom Viridiplantae; phylum Streptophyta; class Magnoliopsida; order Malvales; family Malvaceae; genus Adansonia; species Adansonia grandidieri. The sequence continues at coordinate 1,329,176 of JBBYHK010000017.1, read as the reverse complement.
TATAGATATATATTTTTGTTAATTTGTGTCCAACTTGATATGATAAATTATCTTATTAATTAAAAATTAGTCCCATATGATTGAAATATTAAAATATGAATATAAAGTATTTTTTTTATATTTAAATAAATAAACTTAAAAAAAAAAAAAAAAAAAAACACCGTTTATATAACTTACTTGAATTAACACTTCGAAAATAGTGGCTATTACTTCCGAAATTGAAAGATAATGATAAAAATGAAAACGATGTCGTTTGAATTGAAAAACCTATGACCGGACACGCTAGCAGAATGGTAGAATCATGATTAGAGAATTCTTTTTTTTTTAATACAACTCTTTGATGCCACGCTTACAGGGCAGAACCCAAAAATAAGTACGCAACTCCAAAGTACTTTTGTCAAGTTTGGCTGTCAGGTTTTCCAAGGGTAAGAAAGAGATTTCACTTGGATGTAATCGTATCTGACCATATATCTCTGCCAAATGTCATCTCTCCTCATTCTTCTTCAACTTCTACATCCATATTAGAAACTCTAAAAAAATTGAATAAATTTGCGGTAAGTTATTTTATTTAATTTTATTTTATTCTGAGGCTTGTAGGATGTTTTGATTGGCATCAAATAATTTCAAATCAAATCTTATTTTTTTTATGTAAAAGATTAGTCTATAGAGATCAATGATTTTAAATCAAATATAATGTATTTTCTGAAAAAAAAACCAAATAATCTAGTTTTTGTTTAGATATATTGGATGCTACGACAACTTTAAGATTCAGATCTGTAGTTTAATGTTTGTAAATTTTTCAATATATATTTCTTTTAAATTAATTTTTATTATGGTGTTTTAGAATAAAAGACTGGATCTGTCTTTATGTTTTACTTTCAGCCAAGAATATTTAATTTCATGAGGAGTTTTTAAGGGTGTTCTGTTATTGGGTTCTTTGTTTAGATAAGAGTTTGATTTTTATTTATCTGTGAAAATTAAGGGTTTTTTTTTTTTTCATGTCAAAGTCTAGATCTTTGACTATTTGGTTCAGATCTCTGTTTTTAGAAGTCCTGATTTTCGATTAATATTAGATGAGTCTTGATTCTTATTTTCCATTAATATTATATGGGTCTTAATTTGATAAAACCAGGAGAGATGCATTTCATATTTGTAACTAAGATGATTGTGTTAATTGCAGGTAGTAAATTTCTGAGTCGAATCGCCTTTTTTTTAGAGGTCGGTGAGAAGAAACAAGGTAGTTGACATGCTTGACAACTCTAAATCAGTAGAAAATCATATGCTTTTTGGTTGAGTTTGTATGATTCTTACTTATAAAAGGTTACCAGATGGATATGTTGAAAAACGTATTCATCCAAGTGAAATTAAGGTTCCCCATATCCGGAACATACAAGATCCCATCAATCCAGAAAGACTAGAGAGAAAGAAAACCGAAGCTATCTCCTATAAAAGTGAAAGTTGGAGTAGCAGGATTTGCATTTGTACCAGTGTATGTGAGAGCAAGATTGGATTCTTTCTTTATTGAATTATTCACACCTATAAAATAAAATAAAAGGGCTACCGGCCAGCTATACCAGGAGTTTTGGTATTCGGATAATTGATTTGGATGATCCTCGACTGCAGACGGGATCAAGTCAGAGACCTATTCCATATGAGCTAGGTAGCCAATGAAATGAGCTACCCATCGAGAGAGCTTAAACCAATGTCCCTTGCCAGCCTGTAGCTAAGATTAGCTTCTCTACCGCACCTCCAGAAGCGGGTATAACCTTTTATATGGTTCTTAATTTGATAAAACCAGGAGGGATGTATTTCATATTTGTAACTAAGATGATTGTGTTAATTGCAGGTAGTAAATTTCTGAGTCAAATCGCCTTTTCGTTTCAAGGTCGGTGAGAACAAACAAGGGAATTGACATGCTTGACAACTCTAAATCAGTAGAAAATCATATACTTTTTGGTTGAGTTTGTATGATTCTTACTTATAGTTGGTTACCAGATGGAAATGTTGAAAAATGTATTCATCCAAGTGACATTAAGGTTCCCCATATCCGGAACATACAAGATCCCATCAATCCAGAGAGAATCAGTAAGATCAACACGTTTTGCAGTCTTTAAAGGTTGCCAGTAACTCCCTTTTCAATATCAGCGGCCACTACCCCTCCAACATCAACAGCTGTCTCCTTGGCCTTTCCCTTAACATCTGTCTCCTTGCCCTTCACCTTGCTCTTAACATCTGTCGCCTTGCCCTTACCTGCACTCAAGAAGCGAAGTGACAAAGAGAAATATGAGAAAGCAATAATGTTGAAGGTAATAAGCAATATGATGTTGCTTTTTCGGGAGAAAGGAAGGAAGAAACCTATTAGTTCTGAAGGAAGTTGGTCGCAAATAATTGTTGGCTTTGATATATACAATCACTTTTGGTATTATATCTTAGAGCTAAATATCTACTCCCATCATGTTCTTTCAAAGCAAATTCTGGATTATCATTTGAGTTTTGTGATCATTAAGCATGCTTGTTGTTTGTATAGGATAAGAAAAGAAATATATAATCCAAAGGATGATCCAGCTTACATGTTTATTATAGTTATGAATTATTATTTCATACATTGCCGGTTGAAAACTACACAATGAGGGTTAATAAGATGACACATTTCTCATTTTTTATTTACTTATTCCCTTAAATACACTTTAAGGGACATGTGTCATCTCTCTAGTACTACTTGCGGAGCTTTTCAACTTCACTGGCAGTGCTTCAAAAGCGTTTGTTATATTTATATACAGTTGCACATACAAACACACACACATATATTGCATCTTGCTTCACTCAGGCGAGTAATTTTTTCAAACCATATATAAATTGACGTTTGGTCTTAGAACAACATATCTACTGACATCATGTTCCTAAAGCAAATTCTGGATTGTCATTAAGATTGAGCATGGTCGTTTTTTGTATAGTATAAGAAAAGAAATATAAATTCTAAAGGGTTATCCAGTTTGCATGTACATTATACTTATATACAGACGCACACACAAAAAACACACAGATACACATATTATGCCTTACGTCACTTTTGCGAGCACTTTTTTCAAACCGTGTATAAATTGATGTTTGGTCGTTAAATGCAGGATTATATGAAGAACAACAGAGCAACACATATCAAGGATTTTTAAACTAAGATGTTTCAAAGCGGCAAATAGCAGTTGTTACATATGTCATTGATAAATTAGCTCTTAAGGCAGGTATGAGTAGGTACATTGCTTTTGTACTATTAACCATCTCAGTTGTGTTTCTTTTCACTTCTTTACAAGTACATTCAACTGTTGGTTAGGATCGAATTGAATGGATGCTATGGATTCTTGGAGCTGATGGTGTTTATTAGGTTTCTTGTGTTGGTCAGGTATTATATTTGGTCGTTTTATTAGCTGCTTCACCACTAGATTGTAACAGCCTTTTTGTTTTAAAGCATCTATGCTTATATGCCATATTTCTTTTGGCTATAAGACATGATAAATCAAGAATTCCAACTATTGAGGCATATGCTGCATCTATGAAGGGCGTCTAAGACTGTGATCATAATCTGAGTAGAGCATGGTGAAGCTCAACTCCCCACCTAATTTTTTCTTTTTATTAATACAAATTGGTTCCAATGTTCGTCACATGAGTTATACATTGCCATCTAGATGAACTGATGGTTACAGGCAAATAATTGGAAAACAGACTATTGACACCAAATTACTTTCCTAAACGAAGCATTAAAAACTCATTCTTATACTATGGTCCCTGGACTCGAAAGTTATTATTGAATAAGGTTTTATATTCGACACAGAGATACTCAATTCTTATATTTTTTCGGGCATTATACTTTTTTATTCATGTTCAAATATATCTGTGCATAATGGTTTATAATTTTAAGCATATTTTCATACCTGGATTTGCCTTATGCTCATCTTTGCCATAAGTGGCAGTATCAGCAGGAGCTCTATTGCCAGCTCTTCGTCTGGCTCCTTCACGGATGATGCCCTTTTTTCCTCGGTTCAGGGGCTTGTTAGGAAAGAAATTTTTATGCCCAGTGGATTTAGTGGTTGCGTGATTCTGTTTTATGTGTTTGTCCATGGCTTCTAAGCCATTAATTGGTAATTTACATACTTTGCATTGAACTCCTGCCAGCCCTACATAAATTACAATCATAATTATATTATAATTGCAACTTTAAGTCCAGCATTAAATAAAATAAATATTATTATCATAGTTTGAAAGGGAATCAAATCAAATGCGACATCAAGCCTTGCAGTAAATTACAATCATAATAATTATATTATTATAATCGAACGTGAAGCTCATCGGTAAATAATAATTATATTATTAATAATCAATTATAATCTGACAAGAAATAAGTGCAGATATTAAACAACATAAATTTCTTTATCGGTAGGGTTTATATCTACAAGCAATCCAAGTTTATTACATTAATAATATTGATTTTTATTCATAAATTCATTCATAATATCAAACTTTATTCATAAAGAAGTTATTTCTTCGACGTTAAACTGAAATAAATATGGATGGTATGGATTTCTCCAAGAAACGACATTAGATCGCAGAAATAATGTGTTATTTCTTATTCCCTTGTCAACCTAGGCTTTTGTAAATAGAATGAAAGAAATTAAAGAATTTTTTTACCTGAACTTGCACTACCCCTTCTTGTATTCTTCGGATTTCCGGCCATTGGAGGATTCTCGATTGTGTTGCTGTCTGCTAGTCTGCTTAATTTCTTGCTCTGAGGTACGATTTAGTCAAGTAAATGAATTTATCTACGGAAAATTTCAAAAAGGTAAAAATGATTTAAAATTATGAAAAAGAGTGAAATGTTAATTAATTATTAAATACAAAAATATCAATTATTAGAAAAACTATCGAGAAATGGAAATTATCATTTTGCTCCTAATGCAGTACACTTTTTCTCTGTGTCTTTCAACATGGCTTTCGTGGCAAGTGTGAAGAGTCGATTTTCTTAATAAGGGAGTCG